>PVHP010036443.1:0-17914 GCA_004024765.1 Zapus hudsonius | reverse complement strand
AACACTGGTCCGTTGAGGTGTCACATTTCCTCTACCAAACCAGCAGCCCAGTGACACTTGATCCTGTAGTTTATTTTGTGTTCTTTTGTGTGTAGGCCCCCCCCTCACTAAGGATGGACTGTTAGGCAAGCACTCTACCTTGAGCTGCACCCCCAGCTCTCTTTGCACTTTTTAAATTTTTTTAAGTTATTTTTTTATTTATTCATTTTCAAGGAGGGAGGGAGGGAGGAAGGGAGAGAGGGAGGGAGGGAGAGAGAGAGAGAGAGAGAGAGAGAGAGAGAGAGAGAGAGAGAGAGAGAGAACACCAGGGCCACCACCTTGTGGGTTTGGCTTATGTGGGTACTGGGGAATTGAACCTGGGGCCTTAGGCACTGGAGGCAAGTGCCTGAACCGCTGAACCATCTCTCCAGCTCTCTTTCCACTTTTTGAGACCAGGTCTAAGTTGCCCGGGGGAGCTTTGAACTCAACATTGTAGCCCAGGTAGGCTTTCTCCTTGTGATCTTCCTGCCCCAGCTTTCTGAGCAGGTGGGCTTAAGTCTGCTCTACTGGGCCAGGCTATTCTGAACTTTAGTTTTATGTTAAAATATATTTATTTATTTGCAGAGAGAGAGAAAGAGAGAGAGAGAGAGAGAGAGAGAGAGAGGAGACAGAATAGACGTACCAGGGCTTCCAGCCTCTGCAAACGGACTACAATGCATGCACCACTTTGTGCATCTGGTTTTATGTGGGTACTGGGGAATCAAACTCAGGTCGTTAGGCTCTGCAGGCAAGCATCTTAATTACCTAGCCATTTCTCCAACCCCATTTGTTATTGTTTTGAGGTAGGGTCTCATTCTAGCCTAGGCTGACCTGGAATTCACTATGTTGTCTCATGGTGGCCTGGAACTCACTTCGACCTTTGTTTCTGTCCCCTCATTGACAGTGTTCCCTACCTCTGCCTCCCCAGTGCTGGGATTAAAGCCATCCACCATCATGCCTGGCTTTTTTTTTTCCCCTGGAAATATTCATAAATTTAATCCACACCAGTAATAAAATTGCACATTTCTCATAAAATAAGCGTTCTCATTTATATACAGAAGATAGACCTCACAGGCTGAGCCTGACCCCAGGGGTCCCACAGAGACAGGAGGTAGTGATGATGGAGGAAGGGCCACCTCATTGAAGCTGAAGTTCTAACTCGCAGGACAGTGGCTGGACACCTAGCTTTAAAAAAAGAACCTCTCATTTATTTTTTTGCAAGCAGAGATAGAAGAGAGCACCAGGGCCTCCAGTCACTGCAAACGAACTGCAGATGCATGCGTCACTTTGTGCATCTGGCATTATGTGGGTACTAGGGAATCAAACTTGAGTCATTAAGCTTTGCATGCAAGTTCCTTAACCACTGAGCAATCTCTTCAGCCCTTATTATTTTTTAAATGTAAATTCCCATTCTAGCTCAGGCTGACCTGGAACTCATTCTGTAACCCAGGCTGGCTTCAAACTCACAATAATCCTTCTACTTCAGTTTTCTGAGTGCTAGAATTAAAGGCATGAGCCACCAGGCCCAGCTTAGATTTGTTTGAGACAGTCTCATACTGTAGTCCAGGCTAGCACCAAACTCATGTCAATCCTCCTACCTCAACCTTCCAAGGGCCAGGATGACAGGCCTGTGGCAAAAGACCTGACTATAAGCATCAACCTTGTGTGCTTATGTGTGTGGTGAACACACATGCGCGTATGTGTACCCATGAAGGCCAGAGGTGTATTCCTCAACTGCTCTTCACCTATTGTTTGTAACAGTCTCTCAATAAACCCAGAGCTCATCAATTCAGCTAGAAGAACTAGGCAGCATGCCCAGGGATCCTCCTGTCTCCACTTCCCCAGTGCTGGGATTACAGGCCTGAACATGTTGGGATTTTGAAAATTTTTATTTATTTATTTGCAAGAGAATAGAAGGGGGCAAGGAGAGAATATGGGCGCACTAGGGCCTCTAGCTGCTGCAAATGAACTTTAGATGCATGTGCCACTGTGCATCTAACTTTATGTGGGTACTAGGAAATCAAACCTGAGTTGGTAGGCTTTGCAGACAAGGGCCTTAACCGCTAAGCCCCATGTTGGTTTTTTTTTTTTTTTTTTTTGGTTTCTCGAGGTAGGGTCTCACTCTAGTCCAGGCTGACCTGGAAGTCACTATGTAGTCTCAGGGTGGCCGTGGACTCATGGTGATCCTCCTACCTCTGCCTCCCCAGTGCTGGGATTAAAGGCGTGTGTCACCACGCCCGGCTACCCATGTTGGGTTTTAAGTGGGTGTCAGAACCTCATTCTTGTATGGCAAGCACTTTACTGGTTGAGCCAACTCCCCAGCCCTGTCCTGAACTTTTTAAAGGCAGGAATTATGACTGAGACGCCGCTATACTCCACATGCCCAGAGTATGGGGATGAAAGGAGTGTGAACCATATAATTAAAAAAAAAGCAGGGGTGAGGGGGAAAGGAGGAAAGGGAGGAAGAGGGGAAAATGAGGAGAAAACAGGGGGAAGAAAGGGAGGGGAGGAGGAAGGAGAGAAGGGAAGGGAAGAAGGGAAAGGAAAAGGAGGGAAGAGGGGGAGGAGGAGGAGCAGTCCCTGGACCCTGTCCTCGGTCGGCCATGGCACGACCAGCTCAGCTCCCTCCTGGACAGCGCCCGGGGCTAGGGGCGTCTGAAAAGCTTAAGAAGCTGGAACTCAGTCCAAGAGTCAATGCAGCTGGAAGGACGTCAGCAACGACCGTGCACGGGAAGAAGTGATGCCCACCCGGCCCCGGAAGCCGGCTTCTCCTCCCTTCCCAGCTTCCCTTCCGTTCCACCCCCAGCATCGCCCCGGGGATTCGGTTGAGGTCGGGGGCTGGGATCCTCCATCTACTTCACCTGACCTGCTTGCTGCTCGACTCTGTTCTGTGTGGATGCCTACCTGGAAAAAAAAGTCTGTCTAAGACGCTCGCGTGCGGGCGGACCCCACGCGTGACAGTGATGCGACCCAAAGAAGCACCAAGGTTGCCAGGGACGCGCCCCGCAGCCTGGGGAACGGGGAAAATGGCGGTCCTACCGCGAGATCTCGGAAATGGGCGGGACCGGAAGTCAGGTACTCTCGCGTGATCAAGGCGCCGCCGCGGAGCCGGGTCGGCCCTGCGCAGTGTGTGGAGGTCGTTGGAGTCACTTGCGTGTGCCCGGTGTCTGCTCCGGTCTCTCCAGCCCGTGCCCGCCATGCTCTCCGCTCTCGCCCGGCCTGCCCGCGCCGCTGTCCGCCGCAGCTTCAGCACCTCGGCTCAGGTAATCCCCAGTGCACCCCAGGCTCGACCCTTGAAACGCGGGGTGCCATGGGCCACCCCTGACGCCCGATGGGAAGTGCACGAGAGAAAACCCGGGAAAAAGGGCGAGGTGGCCCAGCTGCAGGGAAGAGCATCCTTCTAGGTGGGACCAGCCTAGGCTCTCCGTCCCGAAGTCACTTGCATTTTTATTCAATTTTTTTTATTGCATCTCTCGCCTCGCAGCATCCGTGTAGTTTATGCATGAATAGAAGATGCCGTATAGGGCTCACTCCTTGTACGTTCTGAGTCTAGGTTACAGTTTGCAAGAGGAAGTCAGTCGTATTTCCGTCTGAGCGCCTGCTTTCTCTTGAGTACTTTCTTACCGTGCTGTGAGCAGACTGGGAAAGACCTGGCCTGGGACTTAATTAAACCTTAGCTATTTTTAGACATCTTCTAGGAGAGTGATTCTCTTGCTGTTAGATGTGGAAATTACCCGGAGCTAACAAAGAAATGAAAACCCAGAATGAGACGGCCACATTGTCTTGTAATTACCATGTCCAAAAGGGAACTGATAATTAAATGAATTTCCAGATTTCTGATCATTTAGGTTATGTCCTTTTCTTGTACAGTTTTTTTTTTAAGAAAATGTACACACTGTGTGTGGTATTGCAGGCATATAATCCTAGCTTTTTGGGAGGCTGAGGCCTTTCTGGGTAACGCTGTCTCAAAATGTAAAACATACGGGGAATCCCCGGCACCTTGATTGACTGGTAGGTTTTCCAAGTGCTCCAGAGCTATCAAGATGAATGAGAAAGTGGCCTGAGATAGATGAGAAATAAGTTACTATAGGTGGGGATGATGGATGCTGAGAGGGGAGGGGCAGGCAGCTTAGCCATAAGATGAGGGGCTGAGTGTTGGTGTTTGAGGTACCCAGAATGGAATCCAGGGCCTCGTGCAACTTCTGAGCAACAGCCCAGTTGAATGTTGATAATAATTGTACCTAGACATTGGAATTAGAGTCGTGGAGGAAGCACAGATTGTATGGTATCTTTAGGGGCTGGAGAAATGGTTCCATGGTTAAAGGTGCTTGTTTGCAAAGCCCGAGGGACCGGGTTTGATTCCCCAGTACCCATGTAAAGCCAGATGCATAAAGTATCTTAGCTAGTGCTGAGGACGGAAAGAGAAAAGCAGGGGTTGGGAGGTTGGCAATTTTAGATCAATTAGGAAGTGAGCAATGCAGTAAAGGCCAGAAGGAAGTAGAAATCACCTAGAAAGAATTCCAGGCAAGAGGAACAGTAACCCAGCCCAGGGTAGGATGTCTGGAATATTTGATGTTATTTGAGGGAACTGAACAGGCCTTGTAAAATGTGGGCATTTTCTCAGAAATGGGTGCCACCTGAGGGTTTTGAACAGAGCAATGATTTGCTGACTTATTTAGCACTAGGTAGGAGGAGGTAATGTTTGAGTCCTTGTGATCTGGGTAACAGCTGTGGAGGTATTAAAACATGGTTGGATTTGGCTAGTGGTTTCTTGTTTGGCTGTGAAGCCAATGGGTTGGGATTTATGGTCCTGTGACTCCATAGGGGAGAGAGCCGAGTCATGGACACCAAGGTTCGGTGCTGTGGAGTTGGCGTTATTTGCTAAGATGGGCCAGACGTCTGGAAAAGAAATTGAGGATAGAATGATGGAACTCAGTGGTAGAGCACCTGCCTAGAATATCCCACTGTAAGGGGCTGGTGGGCGTGGCTCAATGTTAGAACAGCTACCTAGAATCTCACATGAGGGGGCCTGGGGTGACTCAGCAGTAGTAGAGGGCTTGCCCAGCATGTGCAAGGCCCTGGGTTCCATCCCAGCACACACTACCCCCCCCCCCAAAAAAAAAAAAAAAAAACTTCAGGAAGACAGCAAGTTTGGCAGGGGAAGAGTCAGCAGCTCTATTTTAAATGGACCACATTTGAAAATTTAAATTACAAAAATAAACCCAGTTGGGAATCCACGGGGAGATGTTGAGAAGCCAGTGAGTGGCATAAGTCAGAAAAGGGAGCTTGAGCCAAGAATATGTTGGTCTAGGCTTTGGCTCCTGTATCCTCAACAGTAAAAATGTAGCACCAATGTATCTTCTCCTGCTAAGACAGATAATGAGGAAACAAATCACACACTTATACTGGCTAATTTGTGAATGAACCGGATGTCACTACAAACTACTCCATTTTGAGAAGAGCTGCTGAGCAGGGTGCTGTTGATAGATACTGAGACTCTGCAAAGATCAGCCTGCTTGGACTCTGATTCTAAAGACTTCCCTCCTTGCAGTACTCCAGGACCTCATCATGGTAGTTAGCAGAGAACTGAGTGGGAGAGGCCCCTTCCTCACTCCTCCATTCTAGGCTCATCTCACATGCTATACATAGGGTTGGTCTACTTCAGGACCCTAGGAAGGGCACAGTTAATTTTTTACTTATTGTATAAAAATGGCTTTTGAAGTTGAGTGTGAGGGTGCCCACCTGTGACCTCAGCACTCTGGGGGTGAGGCAGGAGAATTCAGAGTTTGAGGCCAACCTGGGCTACATAGTGAGGTCCTATCTCAAACAAAGCTGAACAACAGGTGTTGACCTTTTCATCATCTTACCACTGTGGAGCCACCACCCAAGGGCTAGCCTTGGAAGCCAGGCTGAGTAAGCATAGCATGGGAGTGGCATGCTGGAGCGTGGAGGTGAAGCTAAGTGCCTGGGTGGGGGGAGCTGAGGAGAATGGCTCAGCAGGAGCAGGTTGGGATGATGCCTGTGTGGCCAAGTCCTTCCTGCCTCCCTTGGATTCTAGAAGTTTAAATTCGGCAGATTGTGAGATTGCCATACCTTGGGTTCTAGATTCTTCTGGCCAAGTTAGTTTTCTGGGATGTTCGGGTGTGCACTTTTAAAAAATATGTATTTTTTTATTTGTGAGAAGAGAGAATGAATATGGGCATGTCAGGGGCTCTTGCCACTGCAAACAAACTCCAGACACCCGATAACCCAGGCCAACAAGCTTTGCAAGCAAGCACTGCCAACCGCTGAGCCATCTCCCAACCCAGGGATGTACTTTTAAAAATACCAATTAGGGGGAGGGGTGAGAATGTGTTTGAATTCAAATCTTTCTTTTCCCCCCACCCCACTGGTCTTTTTAAGGCATGGTCTCATAACAGCTCAGGCTGACCTGGAACTCATTTTGTAGTCTTGGGCTGGCCTCAAACTTACAGTGATCCTCCTACTTCAGCCTCCCCGGTGTTGGGATGCCACCACACACCTGGCTTCATATCTTGGTTGAGCTTTTCAGAAATGTAAGTTGTTTGGTTTGCTCTTGTGGAGTGTGTATGTTGTTACGTATCTTTTGAGTCAGGCCTCCCCATGCAGCAAAGGTTGGCCTTGAACTCCCAATCCTTTTTTGTCTTAGCCTCCTATGTGCTGGGATTACAGGTGTGTATACCACTGCATTATTTTTTTGGGGGGGGGGGTTGATTTAATTTTATTGCTTTATCTTCTAATGCTGGGCATGGAACTTCTCTTCCAAGTTGCTCACTGAGTCTTGGAGGGAGTGGGTTGATGTTCCTTTTAGGCCTGAGCGCACAGTAGTCCTTATTCTCAGCACTTTCACCAGCTATGCAGCACTGCGTTAATCTCCTTCCACTGCAGAAGAAACCTGTGATCCAGGCTGGGAGCAGCACTGGTCTGTGGTTATAAATATTTAGAAGACAGTTTAACAACCTGTAACAGAAGTAGGATTCCTGGTGGGTTTGCTCTCCTAGGGGGTAGATGCAGGAAGAAGTCCCACAGGAGCTGGGAAATTAATATACTTCTTCCAGCTCTTCCCCCTTGCCCTTGTATGGTGACAGGCCTGTTGCCAGGCTCTTGGTTCATGTGTTTTAAACTACAGATCAAAGGTAAGGCTTCTGCTATCAGTCCAGCTCCCTAATTGCTGGAAGCTGCTGCTTTATCTCCCTGAATGATGTTTGGAGTTTTGCCCCGAGTGCCCTGCATCTCAAGACCTAGGTTCTCCACTTGGAGCTGGACTTTTTTTTTTTTTTTTTTTTTTTTTTTTTTTTGAGGTAAGGTCTCGCTGTAGTCCAGGCTGACCTGGAATTTACTATGTAGTCTCAGGGTGGCCTTGAACTTACAGCAACCCTCCTACCTCTGCCTCCCAAGTGCTGGGATTAAAGGCGTGCGCCACCACGCCCGGCGGAGCTGGACCTTTAGAACAAAGGTCTAGAATTCTGCCACAATGACCCTGTTAGAAATGAGGACAAATGTCTTGCTTTTACACGACTGTAGAAGATGCCCATGTCATTTTGCAGAATACTATGCCCATTTCTGTCCTAAGTGTCCTTTCTCTGTGCTTTCTAGAACAATGCTAAAGTAGCTGTTCTTGGGGCTTCTGGAGGGATTGGGCAGCCCCTGTCACTGCTCCTGAAGAACAGCCCCTTGGTGAGCCGGCTGACCCTCTACGACATCGCTCATACGCCAGGGGTGGGTGCAGATCTGAGCCACATTGAGACCAGAGCAAATGTGAAAGGTACGGGGTACACCCCACCCACAGATTGTGCCACCCTCTCCCAAGTGTGCCAGGATTTGGGTTCTAGAGTAAGGTGATGAAAAAGAAGGGATTTAGTGGAGGGGGTTCAGGAGGGAGAAAAGTGCAGGGGCAAGGAGGGAATTTTGATCATGGTATATGGTCCACATGTGGAGGTTGTCGATAAGTTACAAATTCTTAAAGTGGATTTAAGAACAATGAAGATCATACACCTGGCCAAGCTGGTTCATTCTAAGAATTCAGGGATGGCTCAGCATGAGGTTTCCAGTTACAGACTGGGGTTCCTTGTTCACTTTAGAGTGACATTCTACAAATGACTGCACCATTTTTGGACTTGGGAGCAGCATCTTAGCAAAGCATGGGGATCCAGTGTTGTGCTTTTTTACATGATACACCTCTTATCCCAGCACTCAGGAGGCTGAAGATGTAGAAGCAGGAGGATCAGAAAAGTTCAAGGTCATTCTTAAGGTGGCGTGTTGGAAGTTGGAGCCTGTATAAAAATAAATGAAAACCATTATTAGGGGCTGGGGACATAGCTCAGTCAGTAGAGTGCCTGCCTGGCATGCACAAGGCCCTGCCTTCCATCTCCAGCACCACATGATACTGGGTGCAATTACTAAACGAAGGAGAGAGGAAATAAAATGATATGTTGGCCCAGGGTATTTCCTCTTTAACCAGACTGTGGTAGACTAGTGAGTAGGGCAGGGACGAGCAATGGCTGGTTTTAGTTTATAGAACCCTATAGAACTTATTCCCTGTGAAAGGAGCTGTTCCTACTGCCAGGGTCTGCCCCGTACAGATGGTAGCTGCCACTTCACAGCTGGGGCCTCCAGCCTTTGCTCAGTGAGGCCTTTGGTTGGCTTCAAGCTCAGAGGTAGTGGCCTGTCTGGATCCAAAACGGTAAAGCTGTTTCTGTGGGGTTTTTCTTCCTAGGCTACCTTGGACCTGAGCAGCTGCCAGACTGCCTAAAAGGCTGTGATGTGGTGGTGATTCCCGCTGGAGTCCCCAGGAAACCAGGCATGTGTTTGAAATTCTTTCCAGGCACCTCCCTCTGCAGAACCAACAACCCACCCCAAGCTCTTGTTCCCTGGGGGTAAAGGTCACAGCCACCTGGCAAGTGACTCAGGTCTGCAGTGCATCACTAAGCCTGGAGTGGCCCACCTTTGATTCCTTGGGATTCCCAATAATCCCTGATAACCCTTTTCAGCCACTCACTGCCCTCCCCCCCACCTCTGTTCTGTCAATTGTCACAGCAGTGTTTCCCCTGTAATAGAGTTCCATATGCTCAAGTTGAATTTCCCATAGTGAGCTCCCACTCTGGTAACTGTTTAGGAATCTCATCATGTTCTTTTCAAATGTCTTGCACTGGATCATTTAGGCATGACACGGGATGACCTGTTCAACACCAACGCCACCATTGTGGCAACCCTGACTGCTGCCTGTGCCAAGCATTGCCCTGAGGCCATGATCTGCATCATCGCCAACCCGGTGAGTGTGGGCAGTGCTCTAACACACGGCTCCCAGTTGGCAGCAAGAGCATGTCACTGTGGGACAATGTGTACATTGCTGTGTGCATGAGGTGGACACGGGTACTCTGTCTGTGAGGTCCTGAAATTTATTTCATAAAACTGCCTTTTCTGCACCAAACTAAATGACAGAGGTTGATCCTGGCTCTTCCAATTAATACTGCCTTTGGGAGGGTCACATCCACTCTCTGTCTTTTCCCATCTTGGAAAGTACCTGTCCCTTTTCTTCCTTCTTTTTTTGGAGGTGGAAGGGCAGGGTCTCACTGTGTAACCCAGACTGGCCTGGAACTCACAGCCTCTTGGGCATGGGATTATGGGGTTACAGGCATGCTCCAGCTAAATCTGCCCACTGGCAAGGCTGCTGTTAGCCCTGGTTATGGCAGCCTCTATTTGGTCATAGTTTACTCAGTTTGCCGTTCTGATAACATTGTCCCTGCCCACCTGGACTGATACACAGCCATCATCTGGGTCCTGGAGACTTGTTACAGTGCAGCGATAGTGCTGCTGCCACACACCTGGACTGTGTGCTCCTGGCCTCCAGAGAGCGCCCACACCCCTTCCTCACATGGGTGGCTCAGATAGTTTGCAGGGCTGGGCGTGAGGATCAATAGTTCAAGGCCAGCCTGGACTACAGGAAATCCTATGTCAAAAAATGGCAGCTTTCCCTCCCCCCACCTCCTGGGGAGCTAACTGGTATATAAACCTTCCTGTTTCTGTCTATTTTTAATATTTCTGTGTCCTGGGTAACAGCTTGTCAATACTTGCCCTGTTTTATGAAGCCCTTCAGGCTTCCCAATACCTCATGGGATAGTTGTTTATCCCCCATCTTACAGGTAAAGACACCAGGTTCTAGGGAGTCTGGGTGACTTGCCCATGGTCATGATTCAGAGGGACAGAGCTGGTATTTGAATGTAGTTCACCCTGCCCTGCAAAGGTGCCCTGTGAAACCAGCCTCGTGTGTCTGAAAAGATGGCTGAAAGGTCACTTGGGGAACAGTGTCCCTGTAGTAAGGAGTATCCTTTGCTTGAATGGCATGGCCATTCTGCCTTGCAGGCGGCTTGCCTATAAACAGCTGGGCCATTGGATTTGGCTCCTTGCAGCCTTGGTGCCAGCCTCATGGAAGACCTGTTTTCCCCTGTTGTTGGGCTCAACTCTCAGCTGACATCTGTCTTGTGGGTTTCCTAGGTTAACTCCACCATCCCAATCACAGCAGAAGTCTTCAAGAAGCATGGAGTGTACAACCCCAACAAGATCTTTGGGGTGACAACCCTGGACATTGTCAGGGCAAACACATTCGTGGCAGAGCTGAAGGTAAGGGTCCTGTGGGTGTCTCTTGTTACCTGTCACCTGAACTTCAGCAGCCATCCTTGCTCATTGACCTGGAGTTTGTCTTTCTGTAGCCGGGTCCCTCGTTTTCTAGAGGCATCCATGTAGTAGTCCTTTGCAGGCTTAGAATCTAGTCACTGTCTGCCTTAGCTCCCTCTGCCTTTGACCTCTTCCAGATAAGCCAGGGTTCTGGTTCTGGACTCTTCAGGACACTGCCAGGATTTATAAGCTAGTCCTTAGACAAGGTGATAAAAGCAGCAAGCACAAAGAACTTAGGAAAATTCTAGAAATGCTAAGATATAACTTAAAGGGTTCCTGCCTACCAGCTGCCTGGCTCTTCTTGGTTGCTGTCCTTGGTGTCTACCACTAAATCCCCAGGGCTTCTGTCATACCAACCACATGTGGTTCCTGTGTTCTCAACATTGTATTAGGCATAGCTGTCTAAAAACTTGAGGCCTTGAGGTCAGGGAAAGGGATTTTGACTTTGTCAAAAAAGCTGGCAATTGACAAGCTTCAGGTGAGGTGATCTGTCTGTTACCTCGGGCCACCTGACATTTTGGAATATTCTCAGACTGTATGAACAATGAGCAGTCTTTAGACTTCTAGGATCTGTTTCTTCTCTCTGCCCTGGTGTCCCATTCAGTGTCAGTGTGGCTCCCGCCTCTCCTGTTGTTTGCTTTCTATGCTGTCCCCGCCAGGCCTTTCTTCTCCGCATTCTTCCAGCCTAGCGCCCTTCTGCCAAGAAGCCTCTGCAGGTCTCTGCTTCAGAGCCATCTTGGGGGACTGTTGGCACAGGGCATTGGGACACACTTGTCTCTCATACTTAAAGGGACAATTTAAAAGCAAGAACAGCCTGGTGTGGTAGCACATGCTTTTGATCCCAGCACAGGCAAAGGTAGGAGGATTGCTGTGAGTTCCAGGTCAACTTGGGCTAAAGCAAGACCCTACCTGGGATTTTTTTTTTTTTTTTTTGTTTTTCGAGGTAGGGTTTCGCTCTAGCTCAGGCTGACCTGGAATTCACTATGTAGTCTCAGGGTGACCTTGAACTCACAGCGATCCTCCTACCTCTGCCTCCCGAGTGCTGGGATTAAAGGTGTGCGCCACCACGCCCGGCGAAAATTTTTAAATAAATAAATAAGGCAAGAGCTGTATTGTGTTGTTGTATACATCTGGAATCCCAGTACCTGGAAGGTAGAGACAGGATTGTGAGTTCAAGGTCAGCCTGGGCTACATAGTGAGACCTGTTCTGAAATCTGAGAAGGGTAAGACACAGCCTCTGTCAAGTTCTATGGTTGGTGGCCATGCAGTGGTGTCAGGGTGTGGATGTACTGCTCAACGGCTCAGTGAGCACTCTGTCAGTTCTTTGGCTCCTTCCTGCATGGAGGCTGGCCTTCCCTTTCCTGGGCATAGCTCATGTCCTGACTTTCTCACAGTCACTGCATTTGGGGAAAGTTGAATGGCTCCGGAGGCTGACCGGGTTCTTTTTTGTCGGTTGGTTTGCTTCAGCGCTGGGGACAGAACCCAGGGCTGTGTGTGTTGGCATGTTCTCTTGTCATGTAAGCCCTGCTCCCTTGAGCCTTGCTGTTTTGCTGCCGTCCAGTCCACTCCATTGTGTCCTTTCCATCCCAGGAGTCTGAGTTGCCAGGCTTCTAACTTTTCTCTGAAATGAGCGAAAGGTGACTTGACTGGTTCTTTGTGACTGAGTTTGGGGATACAAGTTTGGGCTTATTCCTGGAGAATGACATTATCCCTGGGACACTGCTGTCCTTCAGTTCCACATGGATGTCAGGCTGTGGGGCTCTGCAGGGAGGCAGCAGCCTTGGCTTTAACCAAGTAGCCTGTGTTGAGCTCTCTGCACCAGTCCTGTGGTGACCCTGAGTGCTCAGCACAACTGGGGCCAGGCACTACTTCCTGCTTCCTGTCTGACTACTGTACTATGGGTTTCCAGATAAGTGCTTTGGGTGGCTGTGACGTGTTTTATATGCAGAGTACTTGTTAACAACTAACCAAGCTTCATGCTTTGTTGAGTAGGGTTTGGATCCAGCCCGAGTCAATGTTCCTGTCATTGGTGGCCATGCTGGGAAGACGATCATCCCCTTGATCTCCCAGGTGTGTACACATACATGTGTGTGTGTGTGTGGGAGTGTGCGTACATGCAGGTGACTCACAGAAAGTTTTTGGATCTCAAGCTCCCTCATGGGAATATTTTGACACACAACAGACTGTAAAGTGTCCACTGTGTTCTGAAGGGATTCCTGTTGGAGCTGGGACCCTGCTGTCTGGGACTTTCTGACTGGCCTGTAGGGCTGAGTGGAGGCAAAGCAGTTAGCTCCAACACAAAAGGAAAACTCCTAGGAGATTCCCATTAGATCATGACAGGAATGTGTTGGGTCACACCTGTCTAGGTCTTAAGAAATAGTCAGAAGGATCAGGAATTCAGTCATCCTCAATTACATGAGACCTTGTCCCAAAGAGTAGGGGACCCACCAAGTATCCCAACAAAATAGGTTGGAGCTGGATGTGGTTATGCATGCTATTTGTCTCAACACCAGGAGCAGAGGTAGAAGGCTATGAGTTCAAGGCCCCCCTGAGACTACATAGTGAATTCCAAGTCAGCCTGGGCTAGAGAGAAACCCTACCTCAACACCTGACATCAACCTCTGGACTCTACACACATAAGAGCATGCATGGGCCTGGGGAGATTGCTCAGTGGTTAAGGTACTTGCTTGTAAAGCCTGCTGTCCAAGGTTTAGTTCCCCAGCACACGTAATAACAGGCTCAAAAAATGGCATAAGCATCTACTGTTGGTTTGCAGCAGCAAAAAACCCATGTGCACACCCACACGTCACATACACAAACAAGAAAAGATCTTTGAGATCTTTCTGGTATGTTCGGTGGAAGAACACATGTCTGCTGGTGTACAGTTTCCTGAGTTCCATCCCCAGCACCATGGGCCTTGATTTCCAATGCAGTGGAACTGCAGTGAGGTGGGAAGGGCAGGACCTAAGGGCTTTGTACCTTCTTGGCCTATAGTGCACCCCCAAGGTGGACTTTCCCCAAGACCAGCTGGCTACACTCACTGGGCGGATCCAGGAGGCTGGCACGGAAGTCGTGAAGGCCAAGGCTGGAGCAGGTGGAGTCTCTGGCAACCCCGGGGATGGGGGGCCAGCACCGGGGACCTGGGAGGTCAGGATGGCAGAGAAAGACTGCTGGGGTGTGGGTGCTTTCCCCTGTTGCATCCTTCTTTGTCTAGAGAAGGCTCTGGAAGGCAGCTGAGCTTGCGTGTGGGCAGGGGATGATGTTGGAAGTAGTCATGGTGAATTTATGTCATTCTGGAGAAAGTGAGATGCAGGGGTGACAATGCAGGTCTACCCCACCCACCCCCATTTCTGGGGTGCAATGCTGACTGACCGCCTTGTTCCCACTAGGCTCTGCCACCCTGTCCATGGCATATGCTGGTGCCCGCTTCGTCTTCTCCCTTGTGGATGCCATGAACGGGAAGGAAGGAGTTGTTGAGTGTTCCTTCGTTCAGTCCAAAGAGACCGAGTGCACCTACTTCTCGACGCCCTTGCTTCTGGGGGTACGTATCTTACGCGAGTGGCTGCTGGTGTATGCTGTGGGCAGCCAGGCTCTGCGGGTTTTGGAGTGCAGCTGTGGGAGCTCCTGCGGGGAAGTGTAGGTGTGTGTTACTGGGGAGCTTTACCGCTTGTGCTGGTCTGAGCACCTGCTTCAGAAAAGGCCATCTGTTGCATCCTTGCTTGCGTGTGGGCCACTCAGCCTACATCCCACACTAAGGGGCTTTGAGCATTTGACTTGAGTTCATATTAAAATATTTCTTAAGGCGCATGTCTATAATCCCAGCCCTGGGAGGCTGAGGCAGGAAGATTTGTGTGTTTGAGGCCAGCTGGCACAATTCAGACCTTATTTCAAAAACAGCAAAGCAAGTAGTTCTTGGCCAACTTGGGGAAGAGACTAGAACCCAATGTTAGGGGGACATTATGATAGGCACTGAGTGCTCTGTGCCAGGTTGTCCTTGCACATATGCTCAGGTGTGTAAAAGGGGATAAATCAGGAAGGTGCATGGCCAGTAAAGGACAGAGCCAGGTTCCCCAGGACAGTCTGCTGGAGCCTGACTTAGCAGCCATCCAGGCTCAGTGGTCACCAATGGCTGTCCAGAGCCACAGATGTAGGAAGGCAGAGCCCTTGAAAGTAGGAGTTGGGTTTTTTTCTTCACATGCTCAGCCGTGGAATCTTTTTTGTTTAAAACCTTTTTTTCTTTGAGCTGAAATCTCCCTGTGTTGCCTGGGCTGGCCTTGAATTTGATCTCCACGTGGTAAGGTTATACCTGACTAAAGCCCTGGCTTCACGTGTCATCACCCCTCCTCTCCTCCAGAAAAAGGGCCTGGAGAAGAACCTGGGCATCGGCAAGATCACCCCCTTCGAGGAGAAGATGATCGCCGAGGCCATCCCCGAGCTTAAAGCCTCCATCAAAAAGGGCGAGGACTTCGTCAAGAACATGAAGTGAGGCGCCATCCCGAGAGCAGCGTTTCCCTAACTTATTCAGGCATCATGTCTTGAAAGTCATTTCAGAGACCTTGATACTTTAATTTGCTTTAGTGATGGATATTGTATCAGCACTATCATCCTTTCCAAATTATGGCTGGTCTGTTGATAGGACAATAAAAACAGACTGATTTTTTTCAATGTCCCTCAAGAACTATACTTTCTTCCACCTCAGCTAGCTGCCTGTCACTACTCTTCACTGGGAATCTGAACTAGGTGTTATTTAGATGTTAGGTAAAGACATGGGTAGCTTTCCAGGAAGTCTATCTGGTCTGGTAGTATACACCTATCTATAACTCTAGCTACTGAGAAGATTACAAGGTCAAGTCCAGCTGGGCTGACTCAAAAGATGAAGCGGCGTTGTGGGGGGAGTTGCAAGATGGATTAGTCCATGAGGCACCATGTGAACACTGCGTGGCTGTGGTGGCCCATTTGTGATCCCGATGCTTGGAATGCTCAGACAGGATCCCTGGGACAAGCTGGCTAGCTAGACTGGATGACTGGGTGAGCTACTCTACAAGGTGGACAGCTGTCAAGGAAGACACGGCCTCAAGCTGTCTGCACCCGTGGGCACTGCATGCACACCACACACACAGGGCTGGGAATGTAGCTCAGCAGAGCGCTCAATATACGTGAGGCTCTAGAATCCATCCCTGGTATTCGACCCCTCCCATAAAGAACGTCCAAGAGGTAGGAAGATCGCATTCAAGGCCAGCCTGACCTACACAGCAAGACCTTGTCCCACAAACCATGACCAGCACTGTCCCTTTGAACTCCTGTTCCACATGTGACATCCTGTGCTTGCTCTGTTTGGGGTGTATTTGTTATTTCACAGGATCCTTGCATCAACCCTGACAGGCAGGACCCGAGGGGCAACTTGGGTAACGTCTTGGTGGTGAATGGTCACTGCTCATGTACCAGAGCTACCATGTGAGAGCCTCTGTTCCTCCGAAGATCGATCTAGCAGTTTAAGAAGATCCTGAACCTAATAGTCCATATTCTCCCAATAGGGATTCTCCCACACTAAGTGTGTGTGGATAGGCCTAAAGATGACTGGTTGATTTTTTTTTTTTATTTTTTTCTCTTTTTGCCTCAGCCTAGGTTGGCCTCAAATTCAAGACTTCTAGGTGCTAGGATTACAGGCATGTGCCACTACATCTGACCTGAAGCTCTCCACCATAAAAGCCTGCTTCCTGTCAAGACTTGACAAGTCTGGTCTGTGAGAATGACCAAGAAAAATACAGATAAGGAACCAAACCAGAATTACCTTTGGAGGCTTTGGCAGGGCAAGAATCTTGATGGTCTATCCTCATTGAGCCCCTCGGAAGGAGAGGAGACAGTATTTGGGTAGCATTCAGTCAGCAAGGAGAATGGGATAGGTTTAAAGAACGATGGGTTCATAGCAGTGGTTGATGGCTTACGCCTTTAGTCCCAGCACTGGGGAGGCTGAGGTAGGATCTCCTTGAGTTTTAAAGGCTAGCTTGGGCTACAGAGTGAGTTCCAGGTTGGGCTAGAGTGAGACCCTGATTCAAAAAACAAAAAGGGGGCTGGAGAGATGGCTCAGCAGTTAAGGCACTTGCCTACAAAGCCTAATAACCTGGGTTCGACTCCCCAGTGCCCACATAAAGCCAGGTGTGCAAAGTGGCGTATGCATCTGGAGTTCCTTTGTAGGGGCTGGAGGCTCTGGCATGCCCATTCTCTTTTCTCTCTCTGCTTGTATATAAGTAAAAATACTTTTTAAAATGCCTGACTAGGGCTGGAGAGATGGCTTAGCATTTAATGCCTTTGCCTGCAAAGCAGAAGGACCTGAGTTCAATTCCCCATACCCATGTAAAGCCAGATGTACAAGGTGACACATGTGTCTGGAGTTCATTTGCAGTGGCTAGAGGCCCTGGTGTGCCCATTCTCTCTCTGTGTCTGCCTCTTTCACTCTCTTTCAAATAAATTATTTAAAAAATAATGCCTGACTCAGCCTGGGACCCAGGACAAGGAAAATAGGCTGGTTTGGTGAGACGCATGCCCAGCTGAAGGGATTGGCTGGCCTGCACTGAATCCGGGGGACTAAAGTGGGGTGGCAAAGGGGCATGTTTGAAGGCCAGCCGTGGGGGTCAGTGAGCAGGACAGGATGATTGACCACATTGCCCAGTCCCTCAGCTGCCTCATGACAAGATCGCAAGCTGAAGGGCTGGTGAGATGCCTTACTCAGTAAAGGGTGCCAAGATGAGTTAAGATCCCAACTCAGGTGTGGGGCGCATCTGTAATCCCAGTGTTTTGGAGGCAGAGACAGGCAGGGAGTGAAGTGAGTCTGGACTCAGTATCTCAATAAGGTGGAGAACTAGAGGAAGACCACCTCAACCTCTGGCCGATCACCAGTGCACCCACATGTGAACACATGCATGCAAGCGTACCACAATGGAAGGATGGGCAGATGGCTCCGTGATTCAAAGCACTTGCTGCACAGGCCAGACGAGGGGAGTTTGGATGCCCAGAACCATTGTATAAAACAGCCCATGCATCTGCAGTTCCAACACACCTGCCATGGGAGACAAAGCTCATGGGCAACAGCACACAAGAGACCCTGTTCAAACAAGGTGTCTTGGGCTAGAGAGATGGCTAAGTGGTTAAGGCACTTGCCTCTAGTGCCTAAGGCCCCCGGTTCAATTCCCCAGTACCCACATAA
>PVHP010036442.1:0-17092 GCA_004024765.1 Zapus hudsonius | reverse complement strand
CCCTCCTTCCTCTGTGTCCATGCTTAGGCGTCCATGGCTTTTGAACCTCCCTCCATCAGCAGGGCTTTGTCCAGCTTTCCCTGTGCTGAACTGCAGCCTGCAGAGCCTCAGGGCAGTCAGCTAGGGTAGTGAAGTGGTTTGATCAGGTGTCCCCCAAAACGAATGTGTTCTGAACTCTGGATCCCCAGCTGATGACAGTTTTGGAATTGGAACCTTACTGGAGCTGTGTTGTCGGGGGCGGGCTTATGGGGGTTATAAACCAGCTTCCCCTTGCCAGTGTTTGGCACACCTTCCTGCCATTGTTTGCTGTTCCTCAGAGGTGCTGTCCCCTCTCTGCTCATGCCATCATTTCCCTGCTATCATGGAGCTTACCCCTCAAGTCTGTAAGCCAAATAGACTCATTTTCTCCCATCAACTTTGTTGCACCAACAAGAAATCTGATTACAACAGGCAGCCATAGGGTTCACTTTATTCTTGACCATTCTATTCTTTGTTGAATGATTTCCAGTTTCTTAAGAATAGTTTTTGAGATGGATTGCTCTCCTGCATGGGTGTCCCCCATCAAATCACATCCCTTTGGTGGATTTCGGTGATCCTCGGTTCTCCTTGCTTTCTGAAAAATACAGTCTCCAGCAGAGAGTGAGATTATTATTGGTCAATTGAGACAAATATTGCTAGGATGGTGAGCGGTTGGAGGGTGTAGCCTTTCTGAGGACCTATGGTTAGTGAGGACTTACCCACATAGATGGGGTTCTTGGTCCCCATTCAAGGTTGCCTTGGGTCCCCTCTGAGCAGATCTCATAGCCAATTAGCCAGCTGTTGATTACCCACCTAGGTTAGACGCCACTATTGCACAGATGGGCACTTCTTGACTTGCTTGTCTGTGCCATATAGCAGTGCGTTCTGCACTCTCAGGCCATCGGTTGGTATAACTTGAAGATGCTTCCTGCTCTCTCAGGATATCCTTGGTCTGGTTCCCCTGGCAGCTCATGCAGCACCTTCCAGCATTACCCAGACTGCCCATCTGGGAGCTGATTTCGTTTCTGCATTAAGCAGGGTCTCTCAGTGTTGTGTGATATCATTCTATAGAATCTTCAGCAATAGGGTCTTATCTTTTGCCTGAGGTGGGTATTCAAGGGCTGTGACAAAAGTTGTCTTATTTTAGGGACCATGTGAGTCACTCAGGTCAACAGCTCATTGTGGGAGGTAACTACTTACTGGGTCGGGGAGCCAGAGTTCAGCATCCTTTGTACCATAGGTAGGCCCTGACGCAACAGCTAAGGAAGTGGAATGACGAGCAAAAGAGCCATTCTCACAGCAAGGCAGATAATCTAGGGAAGGATAATGGAGAGAGGCACCAAGGGTACCCAAAATTGTCCAAAACACAAATTTACAGACTCTTAAAAACCTAATAACTATGCAAAATTTAAACTCACCCACCATGACTCAGGAAAGTCTGTGGAAGAGGGGGCAGAAGAATATAAGAGCCATGGGGGGGAATAACTAATGCATAAAAGGGAATGTCATCATGGATTCAATGGATTTATCTAAGAACCTATGATACTGAGCATATTGTTATGTTAACATATGTAATTTTAAGCCAATAAAAATGTTAAAAAAGAATAGTTTTTAATTTGTTTTTTTCCAAAATGGGAGCATTATCTATTATCTGAAAACTCATTATCTTGGCTGGATGCCTGGATTAAAAATCACCTTTCTTTACAAAAAAAAAGACAAATTATAATATTAATAGTAACAAGTAGGTTTATGGTTGACAATCTTCAGTTGGAACGGACACTAGCAGCATGGTACCCCTTGGTTGTCTGTTTTTTTCTGCAGCTGTTTTTTTTCAATCACTGAGTTGGTTGTTGCCTGTAGACATGAAAACAGTTTATGTATTAAAATGATTTAAAGTTTTTTTTTTACTGAAGATGCCCTTCATGTTTAAAAAATTCCCAGTGCTTATAATTCCTTATGTCAAATTATTTTATTATTTTTTAAAATTTATTTACTTATGAGAGAGATAGACAGACAGACAGACAGACAGAGAAGGAGAAAACAGGTGCACCAGAGACTTTTGCCATTGAAGATGAACTCCAGACACATGTACCACTTTGTGCAACTCTTTACATGGGAAATCAAACCCAGGCTTTGTAAGCAAGTACATTTAACCAGAGTCATCTCCCCAACCCACCCTTGTGTTAATTTAAATGTCAATGTAATATTTCCTTTCATCTTGAATATATTTCTTTTTAAAATATTTATTTATTTGAGATGGGAGCAGAGAGAGAGAGAGAGAGAGAGAGAAGGGGGAAGAATGGGCACACTAAGGC
Organism: Zapus hudsonius; assembly: GCA_004024765.1. NCBI lineage: Eukaryota > Metazoa > Chordata > Mammalia > Rodentia > Dipodidae > Zapus > Zapus hudsonius. The sequence goes on along the minus strand of PVHP010036442.1, from coordinate 14,759 downwards.
CTCCAGCCACTGCAAACAAGCTCCAGATGCATGTGCCACCTTGTGCATCTGGTTTTATGTGGGTACTGGGGAATCAAACCAGATCCTTAGGTTTTGCAGGAAAACACCTTAACCACTGAACCATCTCTCCAGCCCTTATAAATTTCTTTAATATTTTAGGTAGACTGGCAATAAATTATTTCATCTTTTGCTTGTCAGAAAAAAGGCCTTCATGCATCTTTATTTTTAAAGATACCTTTCTTGTTTATATAAATATATAAATATGTGAGGGCAATTTTTTTATGTTTCACTTATTCTTTAAGGATATCACTTTAATAACCTGGAGTTGCATGGTTTCTGATGAGGGGTCTGCTACATTCTCTTCTTTGTTTCATTCTGCCCCCTAATTTTATCTTTGATTTTTAACAATTTTACTATAATATGCTCAGGTATGTAGCATTTTTAAATTTATGCTTACCTTTCCTGAAAATTTTTTGATCTCTATAGAAAATTTCTATCCATTATCTTTTCCAATATATCTTTTGGACAGTTCTCTGCTTCTTCCTTTCTTCCTTGTAACTCTGTGTTTATGTTAAGTTACTTGATGACATTTCTTTGCTCTTGAATGCTCTATTTTTTTCTTTCTATTTTTTTCTTATATTTCAACTTGAATAATTTCTATTGATTTGAGCTTCGTGTTCAGCCATTCTTTCCAATGCTGTATTTGTCTGCTATTATCTCCTCAAAGCTGTTCTTTATGTGTATTGTATTTTTCATTTCTAACAGTTCCATTTGATTCCTTTTCAGTTCCCACCTTCCATCCAATGTCTTCCAATTGCTGGGGCTGGGTTTTCTTTATGCTTTTCAATAGAAGCCTTAATGCTAGCGTTAATGGTTCCAATCATAGTGACTTAGAATTGTGTGACTACCAGTTCCCATTTTGGGGCCACCTATAGGCTGGGTCTTTGATGTCTTGGAATGTGTCATTTCTTTTGTCCTGCTGTTTTCCGTGTCTCAGCTCTGCTGTGTCACAGAGCATGTCTCTGTATGATTTTCACATGCTGCTCTGAGTGGAGCTTACACCGTCAAGCAAAGTGGACTAAATTTCTCAGGGCTCCTATTTGAGTCCCAGGCATAGGCAGACTTTGTGGAACCTAAGTTCCAGGGACAGGGTGTGTAGACCATTCCTTCTCGCTCTCTGGTGGCAGGCAATCTTTGTACTCAATCTACATTGATGTCAGTGGCCATTTCTCTGTCTTTTCCCACATCAGAGTCTAAGTGTGCCTTTCACTGGGGAGCGGTCTTTTTCATCACGAGTTCCCCCTGCGTCAGCAGACTTTTGCTTTATGTCACTCTAGGAGTTTGCTGTCAGCTGGCTCCTGGCTCCTCTCCTAACACATATGGCTTCTTCACCCATGGTCAGCATGGTGCCAGGTAACTTGACTGGCATGTTTCCTGACTCCCCCACCCCCGGGACTGCTGTTCCTTCTCATCAAAGGATGCTCATCTCCTGAGGTGGAGAGTCTTGCTCTGCCTCCAGGACAGATCACTTTTATTTCACACCAGAGTAAAATCTGCCATGCAGAAAGGGGCTGCACAATTGCACCCTGTGCCTTGGCTCAGACAGCCCCCCCACTAGGCCCTCCTACCCTGCTAGGCTCTGGTCATCAGCCCACTGGGTAGTGAGCAGCATTTTGCTTCTCATAGGCACCTGGAGGAGGCAATGGAGAAGAGCAGGTAAGAGAGTGAAGACTGCGTGTGTCTGAAGCACCGAGGTAGTCTCAACTGTCGTGGTAGTTCACCTCCATTCTAAGCATTCAATCATCTGAGTTATTTTTCTTCCTGCTTTTAAGGTTTCCGCCTCTTTCTGCTAAAAGTTTGTGTCTTCCGTCACTCCTCTAAGAGGTATCACCTTTTGAAATTTAGTTCACCTGGTTGCCTTGTAACTGCGACTCATTTCGTCTGTGTGGAGGCATATATATATATATATACATATATTATACATATATACATATACATATATAACTTATATATGTAGTATATATTACATATATATGTATATATTGTAATGTATATATATTACAATAGGAATAGAGTGATACTCTTAGATATTCTTTAGGATCATTTGCCTTTCTATACTAAGAAATTGTGGCTTGTTCATCAATATATCCCTGTGACCATATATACCCTATAACCTATATACCTCCTTTATTAAGAACTTTTCCTTGGGCTGGAGAGATGGCTCAGTGGTTAAGGCACTTGCCTCCAGTGCCTAAGGCCCCGGGTTCAATTCCCAAAGTCCCACATACGCCAGACCCACAAGGTGGCCCTGGTGCATTCTCCTCTCTCTCTCTCTCTCTCTCTCTCTCTCTCTCTCTCTCTCTCTCTCTCTCTGCTTGAAAATGAGTAAATAAAATATTTAAAAACAAAAAAAGAAAGAAAAGAAAAAGTCTATACTTAAAAAAAAGAACTTTTCCTTGGCAAAATGAGGCATGCTATGTTACTTTAACATGAGAAGATATTTTTTCCATCTTTGTAAAGAGAATCTCAATATTTACTCTTCATTACTCCCTAGTGGTAGCATTTTTAAAGCACCTGACAGTTATTTATCAGTAAATTACCTGACAATATTTCTAGGAATAAAAGAATAGCTATAATCGAGAAACTGTAACTGATAATCCACTATAAAAATAAAAACAGAAAGAAATCCTTTCAGAGGCAGATAAATTGCTATGTTAAAGAAAAAATGAAGAAAAAAATCACCACGTCTTTTCTAAATAGGAAGCACTTTTGAGAAAAGTTACCCAGCTCGGATTTTCACCCCACAGACTTTCAAAAGACAACCTTTGTGTTACCACATTCTCACCTGCACTCGGTGTGGAACTGAGGGAGGAAGAGAACACAGAAGGCAACCAAACAAATGCCAAGTTGAATACCTAGCTGTGAGAAGTTGACCTTTAAAGCTGCCCACACTCAGCAGGATGGTTCAAATCAGTTGAGCATTTCTGTCACTCTGACCATGTTTGGGATGAGTGTTTGTTCCCACAAAACTCACTGTGAGGCTTAATTACCCAAAGTAATGGTGCTGAGGTGGGTTTTTAGAAGGCGTTTAGGGTCATGAGTCATCATCCTCACAAGTAGATTCACGTTTTGATCCAGAAACAGGATGACATCATGTAGATTCCTTCCCATAAGACCAGGCTGCTACCTCGGAGCCTGGCCCTTTCTGGGTCTCTAGCCATGCACTCTCTTGTGAAGCACATGAGGTTGCCCGTTGAAGCTTCCAGAACTATGAGCCACATTTAGAAAGTACCACGCTCACCGACTTTCCTAGCTTCTGTTCTGTAATGTTTCACTCTTTGTCATTTATTTGTGACTATTTTTGGAACACTTTGACTTTCATTTTGGTTCTTGTCAGCCATGTGCTTCTTCAGGTAAACACCTCTGCAGTGGCCACCCTGACTCCAGGGACAATTCAAAATTAGAATAGGACATTTGCATTTCAACTGCCATTCTGCTTCTGTGTTCCCCCCTCCAATGCCTGGTGATATTATGGGAGAGCTTATTAACCATGATCCAGATCAACCCACATCTCAGAATTCTTCACTCAAATCTACTTGTGTGTCAATGTAGTTAAATGATGTGTAGGTAATTTCTGGTGTTTATCCTCTGGTGAGCCATCAGTGGGTATCTGTGGAAGCTTTCCTTGAGAATTCTTCTTCTTCAGTATATGGTAAATTCAACATAGGCAAGTTAGAGAAAGACCAACTCTAAACATTGGTGCAAAGCTCAGTGTCATGCCTCTTGGTAGGTAGGCTGCAATAAAGCCTTTTATGATTCTGATGCCTTCATTACGAGCTATAATTGATGTACACTCTTTGGACATTGTTGAGAAACGCCTGTATCTGAATGTGTTGGACTTGGTAATGTATTATATAAAAATGAACTTTATAGAGATTTTAGAAGAGAATATACAGAATAATCATACCCTATTAACTATTCTTATTATTTATGTCATTTTATTTATTTATTTATTTGAGAAAGAAAGAGAGGGGAGGGAGGGAGAAAAGGGAGAATAGAGAGAGGAAGTGAGAGAATGAGAATGGATATGCAGCACTGCAAGTGAACTACAAATGAATGTGTCACTTTGTGCATCTGGCTTTACATGAGTACTGGGGAATCGAATCTGGGCTGTCAGACTTTGCAAGCAAGTGCCTTTACCTGCTGAGTCATTTCTCCTTCCTCTATAAGAAACATGTTCTTAACCACAGAAAACCCGTTTTATTTGTGTGGGTATATTTATGTGTATGTGATGATGCATGTGTGTGTGAAGGTATGTATGTGTGTGAAGGTCAGAGGTCAACTTCCAGTGTCATCCTCAGGAACACCATCCACCTTTTTGAGACAGGGTTCTCAATGAGGTTAGACTGCCTGGCCAGTGAGCTCCAATGATCCCAGAGGATCACTGATCCCTAGATAATAATATCCAGCACTGACAATATAGAGAGCATTTTTTTAACTAAAGCAAATTAATAATGATAGTTGAAATAATTCTCAATATTATCCCTCATCCTCTTCCTTAAATCTGTTAGTTGAGAAGAGATCCTCTGTGGATGTCTCATTGTAACATATAAAATTTGCCTGGCTTGCTTCTTCCTCTTTATCTTCCCAATGTATTTCTGAATATTATTTTCATTCCCTCATTTCCTAAACGATGACCTTGGATGGCATTCTAGCACATTGCAAGTATTACAGTTCCAATGAACTAGATCTTGGCTGGTGCATTACCTTTGATCCTTTGTAAAAACTAAGCTTCAGATATCTTTGAAGAAGAAAAAATTGCTCTAAAATCAGTTTGGGTGAGCTAACATACATCTATTTTTGTTGCATAATTTAATTTTAAAAATCCTGGGGTTCTGTTTTTCTCAATCATGTCATATCAATTTATACTTCTAAAAGTTTGCTGTGTGAATTAAGCACAGTGTTATTTAGCACAAGCAATTATTTGATTACCTCCCCTGTGCTAGTTGCAGCCTGGCATTTAATCTGGCTGAGGCCTACAGACCGCAATTTGAACAATCAGGGTAGTTTTCTATAATTGCAATAAATCATATCATTAACTATGACAGACTGTTCCTCCCACAGACTTTTTTTCAGTAAAAGTTAACTCCTGAACTCCTCATGAAGGCCAGATTTCAGTGTAGTCAAGTAAGTGAATTTTAGTCAGCTAGCAGAAATGAAGGCAGGGTCTGTGTTGGAAAAACACTGATGTCCCGAGAGTGGAGCTCAAAGAGGTCATTCAAACTTCAAGGAACGAAGGGCTCCGAGGAATGTGCTGTACGTGGAGGCCATCTGAAAGCATAATTTGTGGGAGGATTATCTTCTGGAAATATGTTTAATTTTCTAATAGGGAAACAGATGGAGATCAAGATGTGAGCATACTAACATTGTTACATTTTGGTCATTTATATAAAATACACCTGCTACTGTATTGAGGCTTCTTGAGATGAAAAATACAAAAAGAGAAAACATTTTTTAAAAATGTATTATGACCTAATGTAAGCTTATTTTACAATATGTCTATTTTATATAGGAATCAAAACTGAACTGTTTTCCACGCTCTAATATCTTAAAATTGTCATATTCAGTTTGCCTAATTCATGACCTCTAGCCTCTTTGATTGCTGGGGGTTTTAGACTCTGTTATTCAATTTGTGTTCATAGTGTTGGCTCATGCCAATGGAAGGTGAGGAGTTAGACGTGTTTCGCTCTAGCCTTCTGTCTTTCCTTATTCTCCTAAGGACGTTTCATTCACACTGTCCGTTTTGATCCATATCTGTAACTCTCTTTAGTAGTGTCTCTAATTCAGTAAAGACCATGATGTTCTGATTCCATGAATGATACCCGTGTCCACACTGGTAAACCCTTGATGATTAAGATAGACTGTTGTTATGTCAAGACCTCGTTGCTTTCTTTCATTTCTTTGCAGCTTGCTTTCTACTTTAAGTGAGGCTTGCTGCCATTGCATCTTGCACTCAATGCATGAGAGGTAAACTGGGTACTTTGTTCTTGAGTTCCTAGCTGCTCTGACTAAAGAAACCCAGTAGTTGAATTTCCCTCAGATGTTTCAATGCTTCTTCTCATCATCCTCTAGTTCATTGTTTTATTGAGAAGACTATTCCACATTTATTACCAGGCTTTTTTTTCTTTATAGGAAATGTTTTTCTTTCTCTTGATAGTAGCTTTATGTTTTTCTCTATACTTGACATGCTGAAAGTTCACTATAATGACACTGGCTCTGTTGTTGCTATTGTGACAAAATTTTCATCCTAGGCATTTAGTGGCCTTTCATTCTTACTGATTTTAGGTCTACTGGTGGTGTTAATCACATCATTGCGTTTCAGAGTTCTTATTTTCCATTCCTCAAAAATAGTGGGGTATCTTTGCTCTTGTTTGATGCATGCAATATCCTTTTTTTTTTGCCTGACAACTTTTGCTTTAATAAATCACTTTTACAATAGTTTTAGGTTCATAGAAAAACTAAGTGAAATTCTATGGTTCTGCACAAATCTCCTGCCCCCTCACATGCATTTGTCCCCCATTGCCATCCTCCTCACCAGTGCATTATATTAATTATAATAGGTGGACCTACATTAACACTTTGTCACTGAACATTAAGGGTTCATGAACCCTAGTTCATTCCTGGTTATGTATATCTGTGAATTTGCCCAAATCTGTAATGGCATGCACCTGTCAGTAGAGAATCTTATGGAACATAAAAAGTGATTTTTCTGCCCTAAAGTTCATTCTGATTCATTTTTATTCCTCCTCATGCAATAACAGCTATTTTTTCTTCCTTGATTCTTTCTATGGTTTCAGTTTTTATACATGTGTAAAGCATACCTGTATAAAATGTATTTTCATCATATTCACAAATAAATATTTTACTGACTTCAGTTTTGCCTTTTGTGAGATACTGTCTAGTTGCCATCATACAACAGAAAACCTCTCCAGACTGGCTTTTTTTCATCTTTTTCTTACATGTCTTTTCCTAGCTCATTTTTAGTGCTGAGACATACCCCGTTATCTTACGTGGCAGTGTTTACCATCTACTGAAGAGCATCTTGGTTGTTCTGGGTTCAAGCAATTATGATTAAAGCTACTAGAAGCATCTGGGCAGGTTTTTATGTGGGCATAAGTTTTCAACTCCTCTGGGAAAGCACCAAGGAGCTGCTCCTGGTTTGCATTATAAAAATGTGTTTACTTTTTGTAACAAATGCCAAACTGCCTTCCTAAGTGGCTATGCCATTTTTCATTATCAATGAGAATGCCTGTTGCCACCCCCACCTTCCTCACTATCACCCCTCACCTCTATCACCCCATCCCCTCACCCCACCCCCACCATCATTCTCAACACCCCCACCCCACCACCTTCCTCACCTCCCCCTCCATCCCATCCCTCACCATCCTCACCACACCCTCCACCCTCATTCACCACCAATACCAGCATCCTCATCACTCCTGCCCTCCCCCACCCACCCAACCACCTTTCTTACCATCTCCCTGCCCCCATCACCATCACCACCATCTGCTAGTGCTGCAAATTTTGGTTATCCCAGTAAATGTAGAGTGAGATATTGGATTGTTTATCGAACTTGTATTTCTAAGAAGCTATGGTGCTAACGGACTTGTGTGCATATATGCATGCTCAATACCACTGGTGAGATGACGTCTCAAGTTCTTTTGCCCAACTTTAAACTCTATTTCTTATTGTTGAATTTTCAGAACTTTTTCATGTACCCTGGATACCAGCTCTTTATCAGGCATGTGTTTTGAAATTATTTCTCCCTGTCTGTGGCTTATTTTCCACCCTCTTAACAGTGTCTTTCACAGAGAAGAAATATTTCATTTTAATGAGGTTCATCTTACAATTTTTTCTTTCTTGTACAGTGCTTTTGGTATTACATGTAATGAATCATCTGGAATTTATCTTATAGGAATTGCATACTTAGTATTTTACATTAGCTCTGTGATCCAATTTGTTAGTTTTGCAAAGGTTCTATGTCTGGACTGTTTTGTGCTTCTCAGTGCCCTGCTGTTCCAGTACTATTTGTTGAAGAGTATATCTATCTTATTTCTGTTTTAGTGCCTTTAGTTGGTCCTACTGAGGTGGGCATATTTCTGGGTTTCCTCTTCTGTCCCAGTACTATTGCCCTATTCTGTCAATGTCTGTCTTGATTATTATAATTTTTTTATGCTTAACTGAAAATTTTCGAACACAGAGAAATGCCCAAAGGTGAGTATAATACCCAATTACATTTAACCATTGCTAGCATATAATATGATTTTCTATTTTTTATCTTTATTATCCTTAATTAAATACATTGTATGAGCAAATCTTATGATGGTTGCCCCTCTTCTATTTTCATTTTATTATTACTATTTTTGCTTGTGTGTGGGAGTGTGGTGTGGTGCTCCATGTGCTCTCCTGTGGTGGGGACATTCACCTTTGCTGGCCAGAGTGGAACACTGGGTGTATTTCCCTATCACTTTTCTGCTCACTCTTGTTTGGAACCAGTCTCTTCTAGAGTTGGCTGGACTCCGACATCTTCTTGTCTGTGTTTTATTATGAGTCAGGGGTTATAGGTGCATGTAGACATACTCAGCTGTTAAGTGGGATCGAGAGATGGGAACTCTGGCAGCCTCAGGCTCCCTCAAGCCATCATGTTTGCATAGGAAACACACTTGACTATTGAGCCGTGTCTCTGCCCACAATATTCTTTCAATTCTCTCTGTGGAGTGCTGTTTAATAAATGATTGCTATCTCTTCTGGTTATAACATTGTGATGTTACCTCTAGGTTAAATTTTTTTACACATTTTTTAAAGTGATGATCCTTGGTGGTTTACAGATTGGTTGAAAGACAAGATTGATTGTGTTGAAGGTTGAGAGGGGGTCCCACATCCAACCATTCATAGGTTGTTCTATAAGCTGACATGAGTTTCTACTCGTGCTTCCCTAATGTGGACTAGCCTTCAGTGAGATGTCTGATAGTATACTCTGTGTAAGACAGCACATGTGTTTGTTTTCTGGATTTACTTTAATGTGGACATGGTACACGCAGCCAAACTAAGGACCACTTCCAACTGCCAAGCATACAGACATCTTTCAGTGTATTTGGTACTGAGAACTAGTGATGGTTTCATTCATTTCCTCTCCATATCTATTGTGTACTTTCAGAGTTATCTTATATTTGGTTTGCTTGCCACTTAGGCTTCAAAATACAGGTCTATGGTCGTTAGGGAAAAATAGGTAGGTCTCAGGGCATAGCTTCCATTTTGGACCCCTTGTAAATCTCTTGCTGAGAATCTATGCACAGCATACAACCTCCACATCTGTATGTGTGGGGTGGTCCTGTCCACATACAAGAGACTACTCCAGAGTATAGTTAAATTTCAGTATACAGTGAGGACTAAATGACATAGACTCCTGCCCATCTGAGTGTTACCTAAACATTTTCACACTGTCACCAGCAAAATTCTTCTAATATTCATAAACGTAACTTTTCTCCTGTCCAATGAGAAAATAAGAAAGAAAAAAAAAACAACCTGATTGGAAGCCTCAGTCCTGATTGAAATTATATTGATAGATTATTGTAAAGTTATGAGAGGGAGTTATGGGAAGGTCAAGACACAAAAGAATGAAATAAAGATAAAATGCCCAAGAGACAGTGAGAAGTATGGGAGGTGAAGGGAAAGGGCACAGGGTTAGAGAAACTGCCTTCAAAAAATGTTCCATGAAGTAGATGGCTGTAGCCATGAGAGTGGAAGAAATTCCAGGGGCCTGGCCTCATCCAGAGATACCAGAAAGCCTTGCCAAATGCTAAAAAGGTAGTTAAGGTATGTAAAGGCATAACACATTGGTAAAGTTAAGACAAGAAATATTTCCGGTATGAAAGAATAATGGTGACATTTTTTCTAGGTGTCCTATATTTATAACCAAACAATATTTACTTTATTTCCTGAATAATCATCGAGATCAAAACTCTTATACCAGGATCTGACCACTGCTTAACCACTTCACCCACTAGTTCCCAGCTTTAATTACAGCTTCTGAATTTCCAAACCCTTGAACACTTACTTCTTACATGTTTATTTTGAATGTTAAGATCTTATTAAATTCTTTCCAACCAGCCAGTCTAAAAAAATCTGCATTTAACTCCTGCTAAGCTTAACTAAAGATATCTTTGCTGCTGGTAGCTTGCTGATACATAGAATTGATTCATTCTCCATCTCCCTCCCTTGGTGCATTAACCTTGGATTTTATTGCATTTGTCTAACCATTTCCTTTCAGGACTGTCCTTGTCATTCCATATATGTTACTTGATAATTTCAGAGAGGTGCTCAGTGATTGACCTGAAATGGATGAATGAGGTTCCTGTTCCTGCCTTCTCTAATGTTCTGTCTCTGACACTTACCCTCTCCATCAGCCCTGTCTTATAAATTAATAGCTTTCATTTTTCAAATGCAGATCACCATCAGGCAGCCACAGCTGCTCTGAGACCATCATAGCTGTCTATCCCTCCATGTGTTAACCCAGGAGAGGTTATACATCCAGCACTGGAAGAAACATGGGTTGATCAGAAGCAGACCCAATTTTTGCCATGGGAGAGGTGATGGTTTATTGCATGAACCTGATTTTAATCATCTGATTTAATAAAAGTGTGATTATTTTTCCCCTAAAGAGAATATGTTGAGAATTGAGAGTAGAGGAGTGCATGTAAGCACACAGGACATCCTCCCAGCTGTGCTAAGCAGCTCTTGCTGTTGGTGTGCAGGCTCTGGTACCACACTGCATGGGTTGTGTCCCACGTCACATTTATTTCCTCAGTGATTTGGGGAAATGTCTCTGTGCCTCAGTTTCCTCTTCTGCAAAATTAAGATGATATTACCTGCTTGATAGATGAAATGAGTTAGCATGTGTTCTAATATATAGCACTCAGGCAATTGATGTGGTCCCCAGAACTTGTAAATATTTCCTTATATCTAACCTTTCCCATATTTGTTTTGATAATATTTTTAGGAAAGACCCTATATTGAAAAAGACAGAGGGAAGAGAGATTTAGGGGTTAATTCTAATTTTTATTTTAAAAGTTATTTTGAGTGTTATAAAGACAGAGTAGCTTTAAAACTTCCATATGTAAACAGGTGTAATTTTCTTTTCATTTCTTACAAGCTCTTTACTGACATGGGAACTGGTTAGTAACATTTGTCTTCAGGCTAAGAAACAGTGCTGTAAACTCATGAATACATTTACCCAGCATCTCTTGATGTCTTAACTTGAGGTCGATGTGGAGTACTGGCATCTTGCTCGTGACCCCCTTCTCACACTTTAGTCATCACTAAATACCACTAAGATATGCTTACATAATGGATTTCATTTCAAGCATCATTGAGTTGGGAAGTAAAAATTGTGCATAATTTGTTTCATTGTAACTGCTTTTTAGGAGGCATATTGATTTTGTCAGTGATCACATATAACCAGTAGTGTTTCTTTCAATGATCATTTTGATGACAATTGTGTTAAAATAGCATCCAAAGCACAAAGAAAAAAAAGAGAGTTCATCTAGAACACTTTTTTATTGAGTGCCTGCTTTGTGCTACTTGGTGAAAGTACAGCCGTGTGTGTGTGTGTGTGTGTGTGTGTGTGTGTGTGTGTGTGTGTGTTGTATGTTTCACAAGTATTACCAAACACCAATCTTAGTAGCTCTTAGAAGACATTGCTTTCTGAATACGTTTGGTCCATGAAGCAATACTTCCTTTTATCACTCTTTGTCATTGTTAATTAGGAAAAATTGCCAGATTTCCCAGTGGCAGCATGTCTAATTTAATAACCTGAGAGACTGGTACTTGAAAATATAATGAAATGTACTAAATACCATGGCAGTTTTATAATTACTGATATAAAACATATTGTAACTAATCTTTACTGATTAGGAAAGACTTTTATAAAGCACAAAATATAGTCAGATGAGAATTACAGCTTTATTTGCATAATTCAATATAATTATCAATCGCAAAATTTTGCTTAAGTATTGGGATGGGCAATACTTTCGTTTGAAATGCATTTGTTTAAAAATAAATAATGTTAGCCAGTAACCTTTCATTGCTAGATTTGTTTCTGAGTTATTTAGAAAATATACAGATTAAACTGGAAATCTCTCTCAATCTACACAAACACACACACATTTCTATCATGTGGTTTTCCTTAGCAACCAACCTGTGTGATTATCCTAATAGGGCTGGTGATTATATTACATATTATATTATCTCATAAGTATGTCCTGAGTTCAACATATTCTGGAAGATCCAAGTTCTTCCAACATTTTCATTATTTAAAAAATTATATATATATATATATATGTATATATATATATATATATATATATATATATATATATATATATATATATATATACATCAGTATGGATTAGTAGTATTCCTTATATGGAATTCCAATCTTCCCTAGTGTGTGACCTCTGAGAAAGATGAAATTTGGCAGGTGACTTAACGGTGGGATCTGTTTCCTTAGCTGAAAACCAAGGTCTGTTCATCACAAGGATTAAATACAGTTCCACTGAAAGCATCTCACCTGCCCACTAAAAGTGTCAACAAAATCCCTTCCTTCCTAAAGCATTTCCTGCTGAGAGGAGTCATGACATGGGCCTCACAGCACATGAGCACCGTGTGGAGCTGATACTGAAGTCACAATGAGATAATTATGCTTGAGTGGCATTGGGAATGTGAGAAGAGCAGCCTACCCTGTGTGCATGGGTCATGCTTCTGCATGGTAGGTCAGGACAACCTTGAACTTTAATCTTGGCTCTGCTACTTCTGTGTTTTGTGGCTCTGGGGAGATTGCTTAATCTTTTGGATTGTTTCTTTCTTGATCTGTAAAAACAGAGATAATATAGGTTCCCAAGGAATTAAAGAGTTTAGCTTAAATTAGTTGAAGCATGTGGAAACTTCTTGTCATGATGTATACAAGTTCTATGATTAAAAAAAATCCTAGTTATGTCTCTTATAATTTGTATGACCTTTTACTTCAATATTTGAGATAGCTAGATTTCCATTACTGTAATAAAATACTTGGGAATTTAAAAATGTTTGTTTTGACTCATGGTTTGAGAGATTTCATGGAGCCCATGTCTGGTTGGGCCCAGTGTTTGGCCTGTGTTGAGGCACAGCAGCATGGTGTGGGGTAAAGCTGTTCACCTCATGGGGCTGAGAATCAAAGAGATGGGAAGGGGCCAGGGTCTCAATATCACCTTTTGATGGCTAGGTTTTGATGTCAACTTGATCTTTTAAGTAATCTTGGGTCGGTCTCTGAGGATGTTTACAGGAAGGCAGCCTCTCAGCAAGGTATAAAGAAGCTCAAAGGAGCTAGAAGTAAACATCCTTTCCTGTATGGACAGTACAGGAAAAAAATTTCAGAGACTCAGGAAGCCATTAAGTCTGGGGAAGGGTTATAAGACCCCACCCTAAAGCTATATAAAGGGGAAGAAATTTATTCCTTGTTCCCCCCCCCCCAGCTCTCCTGCCTGTTTGCTGTTCTGTATGTGTGGTATAGGTGATAGGTTTTTCTCTCTGCATGGACCTGTGAAAGAGGGCCAGCATCTTTCACTGTTACATAACTTCCCCTCAATCTATAGTTTCAAAAAATACTTTCCTCCCCCAAATTGTGCCTGGTTTGAAGATTCATCCCAGCGGCGTGTGGCTGACTGCAACACACCTCTAAGAGCACACCCCCAAAGACCCACTTCCTTGCATTAAGCCCCACTTCCTGAATTTGCACTACCCAACAGTGCTGCAGGCTGGTGAGCAAGCTTTTAACACTCTTGTCCTCAATGTGCACTCAAGATCCAAACTATGGTACTGTCTTACCCCCTTATTACTGCTGTCACGATCAGAAATTTCCTTAAGGTAAAATATGAAATTGTCCCCTCCATTTAGCAAGCATTTTGACTATGTGAATTTTATGGGGATAGTATAATTTAATAGCTTGAATACATTTTTAAAGGGTGGTTGGATCAGATTGTTTTCTTATTAGTAGTGGCAGCAAATAACTTTGAAAGTAGAAACTCCAAAGGAGAAAAATAGCTCAGAAAATTTCTCCAATATTATACTTTGGGGTAGTTTCAGAGAGCTGATGTATTAGTTCTTTTTATCACTGGTGTGACAAAATTCCTGACAAAAACAACCAAAGGAGGAAGGCTTTATTTTGGCTTACAGTTCAAGAGAAACCAGTCCATTGTGGCAGGAAGACATGGCAGCAGGAGCAGGAGTCAGCTGGTCACATGCCACCTGCTGCCAGGAAGCAGGGAGGTGAATGCTGCTGCTCAGTTCACCTCCTCTTTTATTCAGTCCAGGGCCCCATCCTCAAGAATGATGCCCTTCATATCCGCTTCAATTAATTTAGAAAATCCCCCACAAACGGGCCCAGAGACTTGTTCTGGTGATTCTAAATCTCATCAAACCGACAAGATTAACCATCACCACACTATTCTGTCAGCTTGACACCAAGCACATCACATTCAAACCAGAATCATTGACCTGGCCATTTCACAGTATGAAATGCATTCAGACCAACTTCTAAAGTCCCTATCTTTTGAAACCCTTTTTTGTCGACATTTTATTACACATATGTTTCGTTATGGTAGCATACACCCCCTCTTTGATCACCCTCCTAATCCTGTTGAACCCTTTCTTCTTCCTATCAACTT
>PVHP010036441.1:0-17917 GCA_004024765.1 Zapus hudsonius | reverse complement strand
TCTGCTAGTCAGCCATCTTGAACCGGAAGCCCCTGCAATATGTCTTAATAGGCTTAAAATTCTATTTTTTACATACATGCAGTTGAAATACATTAATTTGAGCAATTAGATCATGTACATGTCAAGTATCTCTGCAGACTGGCCTCCCATTGCATTAATTTCCTCTTCTCTCCTGTTTTCTCCTCTCCTCTCTTGAATAAAATGTTACAAAATCACAGATTAGCAGTGCTTATTTTGTTTGTAAACTTTTGTCAGGTGGCAAACTTTCATACTTTGGAGTTTACTGTTTTTGCTGACAAGGTGTTGGTTTAAGAATCTTTAAAAACAAATTTTCTGCACACTAATATATGGCACAGACCAGAAAGACAAGAAGTGCCCATCTGTGCAATAGTGGGTCTCAACCTGGTGAGGGGGTGCAGGGGTAATCAACATCTGGCTAATTGGCTCAGATCTGCTCAGTGGCAAGGAACCCTTAATTGGTTCTGGGATCCAAGGCAACTACATATTGAGATCTAGAACCTAATCTCCAAAGGGGGACTCCCCACCAATCATAGGCCTACAGAAAGGCCACACCCACTACAATCTCACCCAATTAACAATGTTTGTCCCATTTATCCAATACTAATCTCACTCTCTGTTGGAGATTCTGTTTATATTTTTCAGAAAGCAACAAGGACCATGGACAACCCAATTTCACCATCAGGACCTGAGATGGTGGGTGTCCTAGTCAGTTCACATACCGCTGGGGTGAATCTCCAAACCAGGCACAGTTTATGGGAGAAAAGAATTTATTGAAGCTATTGAACCAGGGAAAGTTCCATCAAGTGAAAGAGGCTGGCACCCTTTCACAGGTCCAAGCAGAGACAGAAACCCATTACCAACACCATATACACAAAGAACAGTAAACAGGCAGGGGGAGAAAGATTTTCTCCCCCTTTATATAACCTTAGGGTGGGATCTTGCAACCTTATCTCAGACTTGTTGGCTTCCTGAATCTGTGGAATTTCCTTCCTGTACTGCCTTCCCAGTTCATTTTTAGCTTCCCTGAGCTTCCTTACATCCTGCCCCTTGCTGAGAGGGCTGCCTTCCTGTGATAAACATCAGAGACCCACCAAAGATCATTAAAAAGATCAAGTTGACAACAAACCATCACAGTGGGGGACTTCCAAGCAGGAGGTGAACCACCCCCAATTCACCATCTAGAGACCTAAATGAAACCTTGAAGGTAGCAGTGTGATGAATAAAAGAGCTCTCTCCACAGCAAGTCAAATAACCTTTGGAAGGATAACAGAGACAGATACTGAGGATGCCCACCACAGTCCAAAGCAGAAATCCAGAGACTCTTAAGAGTTTAACAATAAAGCAGACTTAAAACTCACCCACCATGACTCAGGGAAATTGCAGAAGAGGTGGTGAAAAGATTGTAAGAGCCATGGTGGGGGAGAATATTCAGAGACATTGTCCCCCTCAACAAGAACAACAACAACAATACACACACACACACACACACACACACACACACACACACACACACGGGCTACAGCTCATGTAATTCATAACCACTACCACATGGACCATTACAGCAATCCCACTGAGGAGGGCCCTTAGTGGGTTGGGTCCAGGGAGGAGGGAAATGGGGGTACCAACACAAGACTTGTTCATACTGGGTATCTAATTATTAACAATAAATTAAAAAATAACTTTTCTAGAGTTAGTTTAGTAAAAACAGATAATGTTTTATAAGACTCATTGTTATTTATAATCTATGGAAAAACATGTCTTATTTTCAAATACCATGTGTAGCAGATATTTTATCATTGCAAGGACAAAGCACCTGACCAGAAGCAGCTTATGGGAGGAAAAGGTCTGTTTTAGGCTGATAGATTCTAGGAGAAGCTTCATCATGGTGGAATAAGTTAATAATACATTTATAGCAGAGAGATAACAGCCAGCACCAGCAAGCATGAGCTGACTCTGAACACACAGGGCTGGACTCCACCTCCAGGTCTAGCCACAGTGACATACTTCCTCTATCAGGGTTCCTTCCAAATGCTTCAAGCTGAGGACTGAGTATAAAATTTAATCACAAATGCCCTGAGGTTATGGGGACATTTTACATTCAAACCACCACATTGTGCTTCTGGCCCCATAGACTCAAGACCTCACAATGCAAAATGCACTCAGTCCAACTTCAAAAGACCCTATAATCTTTACCAATTTTAATAATGTTCCAAAACCCAAAGTCTCACCTGAGATTCAAGACAGTCTCTTAATTGAGAACCCTGTAAAATCATAGCATAAGTTACATACTTCCAACATATAATGACATAGAGTAACCATTCCCATTGCAAAAAGAAGGCATAACAATGAGGCTGGACCATTGCAACACCAGTAACCAGCAGGCAAACACCAAACATCTACAGTTCCAAGTGTAACATCCATAACCAGTGACAAAATCTCTTGGTTTCTAATACTGCTCCTCCAGCTGTGTTGTTCACAGTTTGGGGAAAACTCCACACCAAGCCAATAGCTCTCCTTGGCAGCTGTCCCACATTACTGGTATTTCTAAAAGTCCTAGAATTCCACTGCAACCCATGATTCATCCTGATGGCTCCACAGTGTCTCCATGCAGGGATTCTAACAACCCTGCCTCACATTGCCCAGTGGCCATTTACAAAAAAAACAAACCACATTGGAAGTCCAATGACCCTTTCTTTCCTGCATTTGTTATACTTCCACAATACCAGGTGGGTTATCAAATTTGTTAATCTAGTGGGGAATAGAGCCAGTTTGGAAGAGGAGGAAAACTCCTTCAACATTCAGGACCCTTACTTTCAAAAGAGTTGGCATTTTTTCCCTGCTGTTCTAATGCTGAATAGCTGGCCCAATCTCAATGGTGGTAATCTCTCAGATAATTTCAGCTGAATGGGGCTGATATCTCCTGCCCAACTTTCATTTCTGTGCCACATCCATCTGCTCACACCATTCCATTTTTCCTAAATTCAATCCTGCTCAAGTTCTTAGAACACAGGCAATGCAGTAAAACTCTCACAAAACTGATTCTCTCCCAGTCTGGACATAATGATAATCCCCTTATAAGCCAAACCTGCATATTTAGATCTTTTAACTCTCAACAGAATGGTCCGTGCAAACTACACTGCAAGGCATCTCTTAATTCAAGGTTTCAAATCCTTTCACATTCTTCCCACAAATCATTTCCAAGAGGCTAAAAGCCACACAGTCAGGTTTCTAGGAGCAATGACCCCACCCCTCTTGTACCAATTTTCTGTTTTAGTTACCTTCTTATTGCTGTGATAATGCAACTCATCAAAAGCAGCTGGTGGAGGAAAGATTTTTTTTGTGTATATTTTTTTATATTTATGTACTTCTTTTTTTTATTGTCTATAATGAGTTACATTATTTAGTGGGCAAACAATGAATTGTTATCCCCAATTCCCCAATCCCCGCCCTCCCCATCCCCAATCAGCTGGATATCCTCCTCCGTGGGTCATCTGGATCAGTCCTGTGACAGGGGACCATGGATAGCCTAGTATTCAGCCGGATTGTCCTGGCCCAAGTGTGTTGTTACTGAGGGGTGCCATGCCCCCACCATGGCTCTCACAATCTTTCCGCCCCTCTTCCGCTAAGTTCCCTGAGTCGTGGTGGGTGAGTATTAAGGCTGCTTTAATGTTGTGAGCTTAGGGGTCTTTGTGTTGAAAATTGTTGGTTTCTGTCTCACTGGCTTATCCTGTGTTGATTGAATGGCTGTGGCTGTGGGTCCCTTGTTCATCCTGTCATTCTCTGAGGGGTTCCATAGGGATCCTCCATGACATGACTGTGGTGGCTCATCTCTTGCCAGGATCTCAGCTATCTGCCTATGGTCAGATGGCAGGGTTTGATGGGCCCCAGCTCTCTTGTTGCATCCTGAAAAATACAAATACAATCTCCATCAGAGAGTGAGATCAGTATAGGTTAACAAATATACACAATTCTGGATTACCTAGAGTTTATTTTAGTAGCCTCCCTGTCAATCACTCCCATAGTACATCTTTTCTTGTGAGCCCAAGAGTACAGGATCCAGTACCTATCGCCCTGAATTGGAAAGTTTTTTTATTTTGTCTTACAGTCTGGAGGGGAAGCTTCGTGATGGCAGGGGAAAACATCGCATGAACAAAGGTTGGACATCACCTCTGCCACACCATGTGAAAAACAGCCGCAATAGAGTGAGCTATCCTTCAGCAAGGCTCCATCTCCCAAAAGCTCCATGCTGAGAACTAAGTAAGAAACAATCACAGAGCCTATGGGGATATTTTACATTCAAACACCCACAAGGGATAAGTGGAAGCCTGCTAATGGTCAGGGAGGTGAAGGATATTTGAGAAGCCACAGAGGAGAAGAAAGTGTGCTGAGAATCCTGTGGGTGCAGAACATAAGATGCCCAAGGGAGGATCAGACCAGAGAGATGAATGGGATATAGGCTCTGAAGGGTATTACTTTGCTGGCAGTAGGGGACCACTGAAGAGTTCAATAAAGAAATGACCTTAGTTAAGGCTAGCTATCATTCCAAAAGCATGAATGATAAGGGCATTTTAAAAATAATGACTTTTTTTTTGGCAATCTGGCTGAACTTATGTTTGATCTAATTTAGCAATTAATTATTTCACAAATTCTATGTGACTGGCAATATTATCAGCACACCATAAAAGTATATAGGAACAAAATTTATATTTAGTAAAAAGACTCAGCAGATTATTTGCAACCAAAGACACAAATGTGTGCATTTATTTTTTAAATTGTGATTATTTTTATATCAGGATGTCCAGAACAAATTAACACTAATATTGAGAACTTAATAATAGTAATGCATTGCCTAATGAAATATCAGTCAACCACAGATATATATATACATGTATATATATACATATATATATATAAAACAATGACTCTGCATATCATGACCCATAACATGCCATAACATGTTAGTTTGAGCACCACCTACACACATGCATACACTACACACATAAATAGCACACATACATACACATACATGTACATACACACATGCATACACACCACACACACATATACACATGCACACACACATATACCACATACACACACACTTGCACACACACACAAATAAAATATGCTTTTGAAGAAAATTTAGAGGATAAAAGTATGGAAAAGAGAATTCAGAATTTGGGGGGGGGTAACTCAGTGGATAAAGCATGAGGACACAAGCTCAAAGACACCTGAGGTTGTTCTGTGATCTTTACATGTATGTGCATACCTGTGCATGTGCACCACCTAGATGTATCCATATACATACAAATACACATACACACATGCATGTGTGTGTTCGCGCATATGCATACACACACACACACACCCAAAAGGAAGAATATGCAAAACTACCTCAAATCAAACTTCTCAGACTTAACAATGGCTGACCTTGTATCTGATTCCCTTCTAAATGATTTTGTAGGCTATATAATATATACATATTTTCAAATCTCAGGACTTGCTCTATGTAACGCTTGCATCTTACATTTAAAATTTAACATACTGAACGAAGGCTCCTCATGGTACAGTGGGTTCTTTGTGTGCACAGGTTTTGCTTTCCTGGATTCAACTAGCCACAGATTGAAAACATTTGGGAGAAATGTGTCTGTATTGCATGCGTGGGTACTTCACGTCTTTTCTTGTCATCATTCCCCAAACCTTACAGTGTAACAACTGTTTTCAGAAATTTGCATTGTTTTAAGGATCATAAATAAACTTGGGATGATTGAAAGCACATGGGATGATATAGTACTATATCACTTTGCACAAGGGACTTTGGTTTTGATATCTTTGGGGAGGGGGAGTCCTGAAACACCTCCCTTCATATATATCCAGGGATGAATGCCTTGTCGTTGCCTTATTGTGATGAATTTTCAACACTTTCAGTTTGGGGCATTAGGCTGATTACATTTTTTTAGTATTTTTAAAATAAATTATAATTATGAATATATCATTTGGCATGAACTTTTCATTATATCTCTATTTTGGAGGACCAATTTCTGAAAGTAATTCAAAGGACCAGAAATTTGTCAGGTAGGTGAATGCTTAAATATTGTTTTCACAGGGTTGGGGAGATAGCTTTGGGGTTCAAGGTGCTGGCTTGAAACTATTCTCATTTTTGCAAAAGTACAATAAACCTCCAGATGATGAGGGAAAACTATGACTTCTATCATTCATGACTTTGACCACTATATACATATGATATATGTATGTACTTACAACATATTATATATGTATATACAACATTATATATATTTGTTTTTTCAAGGTTTTTCAAGGTGTTGCTCTAGCCCAGGCTGATCTGGAATTCACTATGTAGTCTCAGGCTGGCCTTGAACTTACAGTGATCTTCCTACCTCTGCCTCCTGAGTGTTGGGATTAAAGGCTGCACCATCACATCTGGCTGAGTTTAACCACTGTTACTGAGTGCCTTTTGCACCACAGGCTGTGCACTGAGTGCAGCAGAAAGCAAAGGGAATGTAGGCATTGTCCTGGTAATCATCTGGGATGCTAGAAATGACGAATCAGCTTTTTTAAGGACAAGGAAATAGATAGTGGCTTGTGCAAGTGTATATGGCCAATGTGATGGTTGTTAATACTCTCAACTTGACAGGCTCTAGAATCACCTAGGAGACCTAGGAATGTCTGGGAGGGATTTTCTAGATTAGGGTAACTGAGGTGGGAAGACCCACTCTAACTGTGGGCAGTACCATTATGTGGGCTGAGGTCCCAGACTATGGAAAATCGAGGAAGTAAGCTGAGCACCAGACTTCAGTATGTGGTCAGATTCCTGACTGTGGGACTCAGTGTGACCAGCTCTCTCCCACTCTTGTCACCCCCACCTTCCTTTGAACTTTGTGTCTCCTTTGAATTTCACAGTAATGTGAAAAGTCATATAGCCAGTGATGGACAGCTGGGGTCCAAGCCCCCCACAGTTTGTATCCCTCCAGCCATCTCTCCTCTTAAAGCATCATTTCAGGGTAGGCTTATAGTGTCTGTGAATCCTCATTGTATTAGATCTATCTCTGACTAGGTTGTGAGGTCAATAGGGCCAAGCGTGTCTTTGGTACCCTGGCCTCTCCCTTCGGTGGCCCTTTCCCATTCTGGAGTCCCCCAAATCTCTTCCAGGCACCCAGGTCTGAGAAGGAGTGGAAGGTATCAGAGATTCCTATCTCACTGTGGAAGAGTTAAGACACTGTGTTCCTTCTTCCAGGGGGAGTTAGCTGTGAAAGCATTTAGAGATCTCCTTTACTGAGGAACAACAGACATTGTTTCCAGTGGAGGAATTCTGGGCATCAGCGAGTAGATAGGGCGCAGGGACTTTTCTCCACTGGTCTTCAGAACTTCCAGCTTGCTAAAAGTAATCCTTGGCCAACCTCTACTTGCCTGTCCTTTCTGCCAAGGTCTGTTAACCCATCTTGTTATACAAGATGGACAAGGCTGGAGGTGGGCTGTGCAATGCAAGTCAAGGAGATTATATTACACCTAGGACCAACAGAATCACAACCCATTCAGGGGTTGATTTGGAAACAGAACTTCACCAATGAGGGAAACATCACAGCCAGAAGACCCCTTCCCTCCCCCCAATCTGTGGGGAGTGTCTCCACTGGGAAGGAAATTCAATCATGGTCTTCCAGCCTCCAGAAATGAATTTGGATGGACCGTTTCCTCTTTGGATTCTGTTCCAAATTGCATTCCCGTTTCTGTGTTTGATGTTAATTACTGTCACAAATCATTCCTATTTCCCCTTTCTGGAAGAAAGCCTGCTACAGTACTTATCTCATCGAGTTAATTGATGAACAGAAGGCTCATTTCTTCCTGAAAACACTAAATGGCTTTGATGGGTTTGTATCAGGTTTACACATATATGTAATGAAAGCTTAGAGAATTTGTATTTCTAGGTTGTAGAAATGCAGTGTGTGGTTTGCTCTCCTGACCTGTACCGCTGAGCATTTTGCTGCCCTGTATTTATTTGAGGCCAGCTTGAGCATGGGAGGAGCTATCCAACTCATGGGTGGCAGCCAGGCACATAGGTAAAGGATAGGAAGGAAATTTAGAACCAGACAGAGGTGACATTTACTAGCTGTGCACTGGTAAGTGCGCAGCTCCATGGCATTAAGTCCATTCACATTGTTTTGTGACAGTCACTACCCCCCTTCTCCTGAATTCTTCCTCTTACAGACGTGAGACTCTGAACCTCTTATCCAATTTCACGTTGCCCTCCTTAGTCCCAGGCAAACCCATTCTACTTTCTGTCTCTTAATTTTGACGACTCTAAGTACCTTGTCTCAGTGGAATCTTCCAGCTCTTGTTTTTGTGACTGACTTATTTCACTTAGCATAATGTTTTTGAAGTTCATCTTGTGGCATGTGTCACAGTTTCCTTTCTTTTTAATGTGGAATATTCCATTGTGCATATTTGTCATTTATGGACCTCGGGGTTGCACCCTTGTTTTAGCTATGGTGAAATATGCAGCTGTGAACACGAGTTCTCTGTTCTCTGTGAGAACCTGCATTTAATTCAACTGGATATATATGTGTATATATTATGTATAATTACATATAAATAAATTATACATAATTAAATATCGGTCCATATATATAATTGCTGGGTCATAGAGTGATTCTATTGTGGTTTTTTTTTGAGACAATTCCAAATTGTTTTCCAAAGCACCTATACAATTTCACATTTCCATAAATTACTATACAAAGGTCCAATTTCTCTACATTCTAACACTTATTGAACAACCTGTTAAATTTTTTTTGAGGCAAGGTCTAATTCTAGCTCAGACTGGCCTGGAACTCACAGCAATCCTATTAGTTCAGCCTCCCAAGTGCTGGGATTAGCAGCCTGAACCACTACACCCTGCATTAACCTTTTAATTGTAACGAGGTTATCATTTGGAATACTAATCCAGTTGTTTCCTAGTGCCAAGCTGCCATTCCTTTTACATAGGTTTCTTCCAAGATAAAGTGGGCAACCCTTCCACCAGCTGAGGCTGATAGTCCTCAGGAAAAGGACCAATGGATGGTGGGGTTGTCCTTGTCAGGCAAAAAGCAAAGAAATCTAGCCCTTGCTGTTCCTGCTGAGTCGTGGGCAGGAGAAGAGAAGTAGAGATAGAGTAGGCAGGAAAGGATATATGCTCAGGCTTTCCTGCCAGGAGTGGAGGTGTGGTAGGTTCGAGAAAGGCCATAATCAGTGGGTGGGTTAGTGGTATATTTAGCATAGAAGCAAAAGAGTGTTGCTAAATGTCTATAAGCACTCTTTCTGGAAAACAAAAGCCCAGTTTCCTATCCTTTTCTAATTTCCATGGTGTAAATGTTTGCACCATGGGTGGCTGATTCCCAGCTGCCTCAGGGGGATTTGGGAAGAGGTGTGCAATAGCTCATCAATGTCCGGCAGTCCCTCATGCAGATGCAAGAGCTGTACATAACCCCAAGAACATAGGGAGTAACATGTAATAAAACAATTAGCTTGGAGTATTTATTACTCTTTTCCAAAATCATTAGTGTAATTATGCTTCAATAACAGTTATTAGTCATTTCCATGCTCAGCTGCAGCACATGGCTCTAAGTCTCCAGCTATGATGGGGAAGGAAGTGGCTGGACACTCAAGCCTCGTCTCAGGACCACATGGGATGGATTCTAAAGTGGATCAGCCTTTAAAGGCCTGGATCCTGAAAGAAGAGGCATCGCATGCAGGAACTTCATGACCTGTCTGTCATCTTGAAGCCCATGAGACCAAATGTACCAGTTTCCCTTCCGAGGTAGCCTGCTCAGAGCATCCTGTTTATCCCTGGATCCCAATATTCCCCTCCTTATGAGACCAAACAAGTTCTATTTCCAGGTACCATTTTGGAGGAGGAAATTCAAAACACTGAGCATTTACCACAAAGAAACTGAACCACCTCACAGACACTAACTACACTGGAAGTTAACTGCTTCTCTGTGAGTGAACCTGGGCTATTTTCCAGAGAGATCTAGAAGGTGTTGAAAGTAAAGATGTAGCAGGCTCTTTTCCTTTCAAATCACGTGGAAAACGTGTGACTCTGTCTCATCCCCTACTCCTCAAGGTGTCATTCCATAGCATCACAAGAGAAAACGAAGCTACCATCAATGTCATGACAACTGGGGTTGGGACTGGAGGCAGGCAATGTTTTCATCATTTGCCAAGATGAATGGAAAGAACAAATGGAATGTACCACGTTAAACTTTGGATGGTGCTCAGGGTGGAGGGGAGTCGTGGCTCATAGGAGTTGGTTGGAGCAGGTAATGAGGTCATGTCATGAGCTTTGTGCTTTTGTTAAGACAAAGTGGCCAGAAGGAGCCTCTCCTCCCAGAAGTAAAGTTAATTTAGAAAGGTTGGATAGCACCAACTTCTGCACATATAATTTAAATTTTATTAGTCAATTAGCTCGGATTTTTAAAAATATTTTTATTCTGAAAATGAATTTTCCACAACAATGCAAGTAGTTTCAAAAGGAGCTCATTTATCTGTCTTTTCTACAAAGGATAAATGAAACACTTAAGGCAAGATTCACTCATTCATGTCCATTTAAGAATGGGAAAAAATAACAGACTCCAGGTACTGTTAAGGTTAACACAACACGGGGAGCTCCTGTTTTTTTTTTTTTTTCTTTCAGTGGTCTGCTGAGTAAAAGCGTTTTATTATTGTGGCTGTTTTATAGCAAGACACTCACTTTTGACTTTTTATAAACCTATTTTTTTAAATTTAAAGGCACACAATAAAGCTTTATTCATTTATTAAAATATACACATTTTGGTAAATTTATAATTTTCCCTTAGTATTTTGATAAATCAAAATATTGTCAACACCACAGTCATTTGAAAATAAAACACACTCCATAATACATCTGCATATTATTTCTTTCTTCATGGTACATTACAATACCCCATTGTACAATGCACCAACGGGGTTTAAAGACCACAAAACGAACACACGTTAACAAATACAGCAATTTCATATGAAGAAAAAAAAAACTAGCAGAGAACAACACCAGAAAATACCATCTGCAAAATGCAAGTTGTACTTCTCAAGGACCAAACAAAACTGAAGCAAGTTAGTAAAATTTACAAGTTGTATCTATAACTTTGGATATGAATTAAACGGTAACATTTCTTTTCCACAGTGAGAAAAACTAGAGTGTCGGGTCCTGGTGGAGTGAGGACATGAAATGAGGACATTAGCCACTCTCTTCAAAACCTGCAGCCCCTTCTCCCGGCCCGGAAAGTTGAGGTATTTGTGCACCTTCATAACATTAACAGTGTCTCTGCTTTGGAAAGTGGGGTTCATGATTCCCAGTGGGAATTCTCAACTTCAGGGCTGTGAATGAGACAGATAGCTTAGCAACTGCCAAGGAGCATCCTCAGCAGATGCGTCAACCTCACCACGAACACAGCCCTTCGGAGTCTCCACTTCTGGAGAATCTCACATGACCCACAATTTCCTTTAGCCAATGTCACCTGCGTTAATGTCAGGAAAGCATAGTAGGAAAATAAATAAATGAATTGAGCACAGAGGAGGTCCCTAACACAAAAATCCAGGCTGCCCTTGTTTCTAACAGAAAGCTGTTTTCTCTCCTTAGGTGAACTGGCATGCACTAACTATTCTTAATGGTAAGAAATTAGAGCCACCTACTGTCAGGAGACGTCAAGCCCAGGGCGACTTTGTGGAAGTCCCGTATGGGTTGTGTAATTCCATGCATGCATGTAGAGTACTGTTGAATGATTTAGACACTATTCTAGTTGACACAACACAATGCAGCTTCACTTCTGATGGGCTTTATTTAAACTTCCACTACTAATCTCTTCTGAGCTTTAAATCCCAAGAAAAAAGGACATCCTATATTTCTGAGAGAAATAATTTTGGCAAAAGGCAACTGCCTAGGTATTTCAGAAAGATTTGTATGATGCTGAAGTGGAGTGGGAGAGGCGAGATAAGGGAAGTGTTTTAGAAAGGAAATTACTCCTGAAGAGGCGCGCACACACACACACACACACACACACACACACACACACACACACACGAAACAGCCTCTCCTCTAAACCCTTAGAGGAGATCAGAGTACAGGACACAGGACTAATGACGATGTGCAGGAAAGGTTTTTTTTTTTTTTTTTTTTGCTGTCCTTCACCATTCCAACTGCATCAAAACAAAACAAAATAAACAAACAAAAACCCAGTGTAAGCTCCAGGGGAAGCAGTCTGCTGGCCCTGTCTGTGGTGGGGGCTGTGGGTGGAATATTGTTTTTATACCTGTTTAACTGCACCGTTGAATAATTTCATGGCTAGACCACCACTGGTTACCTGCTGGGGCAGGTCTCAGCATCTCCAAAGGTATCCATCTCTGTGGACAAATGAGTCAGCAGAGAGACAGATGGGAAGAGAGTAAACAGAGACCCCATGAAGACTGTGCAGGAAACACCACCTTGACAGTCTCTTTGGAACAGACATGAAAATGGAAAA
The DNA here is from genome assembly GCA_004024765.1 of Zapus hudsonius. Lineage (NCBI taxonomy): Eukaryota > Metazoa > Chordata > Mammalia > Rodentia > Dipodidae > Zapus > Zapus hudsonius. The sequence continues at coordinate 5,369 of PVHP010036441.1, read as the reverse complement.
CTGTCACACGGCTTTAGTGGAGTATATTTGGATTGTCCTCCTCCCTCCCCAGCCTCATAGGAAATTAATGCCATTTCTGGATTGTTTGCTAAACTGAGGCTTGAATCCAAGAGTGAGCTATTCATCCACTGTTCCTGAGACGCTGTGACCACAGACAGCCCAGCTCTGGCTTTAGATACATTTTCTCATTTCTGACTTCACACAACCAATGCAAGACACAACATTTGGCAGACCCATGGTTGACACTCAGGGACTTCCTACAGACATCTCGGGCCACCTGGTAAAACCTGGAGGGCAAAAGGAAGAGCACTTTCCTTTTCCCAGGTGGCTGCTCAAACAGAGGCAGCTTCTATTTATGATGTCGAGAAGAGGGAGTCTCTGGCAAAGTGACTGTCAGCAAGCACGAATTAAAGCATGTCAAGTTTCTCAGTCCTGTCCCACAGAATGAAGACATTTCTTTGAGTTTTGTTTCCTAATAGTTATTGGGTTTGTATCCTAACAGATGCACAGCTGCTGGATAAGGATGGATTGTTAAACTGAACACCTTTATCCACTTGCTTTAAACATGTCTTTCAGGACCATGATGGAGACACTGCTAGACTAGTTATTAGCTTACTGGGAAGTCTACCTGGATTCTTCATGGAACTCCATCATTCAGCTTAGTACTAGTTCAAAGTAGCCCAGCACTCAACTTGAATAACACTGGAGCTAAGATTTTATTATTTATATTAGATAGATATAAAAAGTTGTTAGAAAAACAATTTTTAAAAAGCTGTTGGATTTGGGTGGTGAAACCAATCATAGAAAAAAAATTAAAGTGTCTGTCAATGAGTATGTGTTTTTTTTTTGTGTGTGTGTGTTAAAGGGCATTTTCCCTTAGTAATGATGAGATTTCAAAGGAGGTATCATCATACATTAAGTGTGGAGTTTTTTCTTTAATATGTTAACTTATCTTGGTCTGTATACCTAATCTGGTAGCTTCTTCAGTAGGTAATGATGTCACTCCCCTAGCTCTTTCAAGTCCAAACTTCCCTGATTCACTCTTTCATTATCTCCACAATAACTCTCCTCCCAAGGAGAACCAGCCAGCTTCACATTTGAGTTTCTCTGTGAGTGAGCCCTACCCTAATTTCCTGGCATTATTTCTTACTGTTTCTCATGGAAATCATTATAAGCCCCAGTCAAACTAGCTCCTTGTTTCCCTGAAAAGAAAGAATAGAACAAAGTTTTCAGAGGATGGCTCTCAGCCACAGCCTGCACCTTACACAGCCTTCACTGGGCATCCCTTTCTTCCATTCCTTTCTTCCACCTCGTAAGAGTCTGCTCCTTCCACAGCCTTCGTGAGAGGACTGTATTCTTCCATCTTTGCAGTGCGTGGAGGTTTTTCCACACTTACTCACGAGAGAACCTATTACCCATCATAACTTGTCACCTTCAATATTGTTCTATTTCTTAGGAGCTGAATCTCCTATCTGTATATGTCATGGTGCCTAATAGGCACTCTATGGATAATTGCTGAAGAAATATTCGATTTTCTTCCAGCTCATTCTCCTCATTCATTCATTCACCCACTGAATCATCAGACGTTTATTGATACACACTACACAGCAGGCACATGCAGGCAGTAAAATCTAGGTTTGAAGCTACTCTGTGGACTTCAATGTTCTGTGCTGTTTCAGTGTTCTGCCCTCATGAGGAAGGCTAGTCTTCATCACGCAGCAGTATCTCTGTCATGATTTCTAATTCTATTACTTTTTTCAAGGTGCCCCTCATTGGCAAACTTCATAAAGCTTATAAAGGTTCTGCATTTGTGCCATGAACACACTTCTGGCTTTGTACTATCTGCTTCTATGGTCAGTGAGTTCTTTAAGTGTTTTTGGAGCATGTATATTTTAATGGCTGCCTCAAATCATTCTGAACTGATGCAAAGTATCAATAAATCAATAGACTAAAATAAAAACAATCAAGGAATTGGCTCCAAAGCATAGATCCACACACTGAGTCCTCACTGAAAGAGCACTTCTAAGACAAATATTTATAAAGCCATTTTACTTTTAATGAGCCTCACAGACGTGGTGTTCAGATATCTACTAGAAAAACTCCAATATCCAGTTCTCTCCAATTATAGTGGCTGGATGGCATTTGAATAGTGTGTCATGAAATCTGAGATTCTTTCATGGGAGCCTGGAAACAAGAGGAATACATATCTATGGATCTTATAAAATGTTTTCATGTTAGAAAAAGAGAGCAAAGCTTCAAATACATACAGACACTACTGGGTTGGGGACAATGGCTTCTGAAGTGAAAATGGACCCTAGAATCTGCACACAACACCAGTCCTGCTATCTCTTCATATGTCACAGAAATTGCACACACGTGCCACCAAACTCTTGCTACTTTAATACCTAAACCTCTTTAATAAAAGGAAACTTTTCACTCACGTTAAGATTTTGTCATTTGCATTCACGTTTCTCTTACATATGTTTAATAAACACAACTTCAACTCATCTAACTGGATGTGTACTGAGCTTAACAGATGGAATTGAAACTAGGCAGATTTCTTGAACCCTAAACCAGTTTAAACCATTGCTTGCACAAAGATTATTGATAATTATTTTACAATGAACCCTCAGGGTCATTTATCACAGACCAGGTACTGTGTCTTCATGTTTAAGTTTAGGCAAGAGGAACCACATTATGTCAGACATTACATTAAGATGGCAAACAAATTCAGAAAGTCAAATTTCTAAGTGGTTAATATGAAGCAGCACACAAGATTGAAAAGTCATAGTTATCTGAGTTGCATGGCATACATTGGCTCTGAGCATAACATGTCACTTATTTAAAAGCATTATTATTATTTTAAAACTCAGTTTCAACTGATCTTTACCTGCTTTGTTAAAACCCAGTCATGACATTTGGTACAGTTGGGTTGTTTTATCTACATGTGTTAGGCTCAGAGCTGCTCTCCCCGGATGGGGAACCCCCAAGAGCACATATTACAGCTCTTTTTATGCTCATCTTTTCAGTCAGTTAGCTGATGAAAAAAAATCATTTTTGCTTCCTCTCAATGGCCTTAATGCCAGCCAAGAAAGCATGAGCCTCCAATGCTAAGAAGATTTAAATGGTGTTGGTATGTTCTGGAACCCTTTTGGCAGAATGATCAATTGAGGAGAGAGGAAGGGCTGGGAATTTGCTAATTTTCCTCCTTCCAAAGAATTATCACAAAAATCTTAGCATGAGGAAAATCACCTTCACATGCATGCATGCACACACATTTCAACACAGTCACAGGAATCCATGTAATATCAGAGGAGAATTTATAGCTCATGTGTTTTCCTGCTGCAAACTCACCTGTCCAGTTTCTGAGACAATCTTTTAAAAACTCCCCTTATGGCCCAAACTTAAACCTTATCAGGTAGCAATTTCTCTGGGCTTCAGTGGAAGTGCTTTGGAAAACATCAGGAAAGATCTTAGTGTGAGCTAGCCCAGGGGAGTAAGGCTCAGAAGGGAAATGTGATCTCATGGAATGCAATGACCTCAGTAGCTGGGCTTCCACAGTTTTTTAAGAGTGACATTGATCACTCAGTGGTTGTAGATCTCAAAAAGCTACAGGATTTATAACTTTAGAAATATGAAGTAGGATTTGCAATGTGATCCCAGTGGCTGGATCATTTCTCCTTGCAAAGATTTTTATCTGATTATGAAACAAATGGCTTGCTCTTCAAGACATAGAAGCGCCATGGAATCATGCTTCACCACCTCTGGCTGCGTTCATTATGTCAGCAGGAGCTTAGATCTGTAATAAGGGAAGGCATGACAGGGGTCATTTCTGCCAACGCCCTTCTGGCCTCCACTGCAAAAGATGGTTATTTAAGGTTTTTTGTTCTTCCGGGCATATTAAAGCAAAGCTTTGATGGCCCATCTTATGATACTATTGGGTCTGAACGATCAATTTCCAGGGTCTCAGAGCCCCCAGTTCTTGCTGGATCCTAAAATTCTAGTATGGAAATTGTGAGAATTTTAGTGAGTAAAAAGTTTGTGTCTACTTCATGATTTTTTTTTGGGGGGGGGTCAGGGGGGCGGATAGTGGTGGTAAGATTTCAGGATAAATGTTGCTGACTGAGTAAGGGCTGACACTCGGAGCTCTGTGAGAGCCAAGCTTTGCACCCATAGTCACCTGCCTCAGTTCCTCTTGGGAAGAGCTCCCACCTTGTGGGTTGAAAGGCTCGTCCTATGCTTCTTGGGGTCTCAGTAAAGAAGCGAAATGATTCAGTTGGTAAAGCAAAGACTAGAAAATAGAGAACATCTTTTCCATCAGCACTGATGCTTCACTAAGATAGAATTTAGTGTAGCCTTTCATATTATTTTTTTAAACAAGGAGACCACTTAAGAGCCCTGGGTAAAAATCTCTTGAACAGAACCATCCTGAACAGCAAAAATAGTAAATGACAGGCTGTGACTGGGGACTGACTTTGGGGAAGGCTGGATTTGTGAAATGAGTTAAAAAAAAAAAGTTTTCACCATTTAGCCCACAGGCTAAGTGCCTGCAAATCAATCATCATTCCCACCCTCTTGTGTGTTTATTCTTATTCTGGAGAGTAATCTAACTCATCATTGGCGATCAGGGCCTCTGAGTTCTGTTTGTGTTTGCTTTTGCTCTTCGCTTTGCTACTCGTCCGGCTGTTTGCCTTCGCATCTGACATCTGTTGGTAATAGAAGCCTTTGTCCTCAGCTGGCCCGCCCCAGTCCTCCTGGCTCTCTCCCTCGGTGGCATAGGAGAACCCCTCCTCCACTGAGAAGGGGTCATCCACGTCGTAGCGCTGGTATGTGCTCTGGTGGAGGGCCTCTTCTCGGGCGCTGATTTCCAGGGTGCTGTTCCAGATGCCATACCCAAAGTAAATGAGCATACCTGTGAGAGGTGGGGGGGGGGAGAGGGAAGGCACAGGTGAATAAGTTGCTCTAGGATCCCTAATGTCACTGAGGAGATTGCTCAACCAGAGGTGATGTACATTAGATCTACATGGTGATTTGAAAAGACTTGATTGATGCCTTTCAAAAATTGATAGGGAACCTGGTGTAGTGGCACATGCCTTTAATCCCAGCACTTGGGAGACAGAGGTAGGAGGATCATTATGAGTTCGAGGCTAGCCTGGGACCACAGAGTGAGTTCTGGTCAGCTTAGGTTAGAGTGAGACTCTACCTTGAAACCCCCCTCCAAATAAAAAATAAAAATAAAAATTGGTAGGGGCTGAGGAGATGGCCCAATCAGTAAAGTGCTTCCCAGAAAAGCAAGCAGACCCACATTTGTAAGAGCTGGATCAGTGCTGGCAAATTCCCCTAGGGCTTTCTATCTAGCCAAATAAATG
>PVHP010036440.1:0-17915 GCA_004024765.1 Zapus hudsonius | reverse complement strand
GCATGAGCAGAGGGCTGGACATCACCTCTGCCACAGCACTGCAAACAGCGGCAGGAAGGTGTGCCAAACACTGGCAAGGGGAAGCTGGCTTATAACCCCATAAGCTTGCCCCCAACAACACAGCTTCATCGAGGTTGGAAAACCCAAACTGCCATCAGCTGAGGATCTATCTATCAGAACACATTCAATTGTTTGTGGGCGACACCTGTATCAAACCATGACAAAGTACTTTAAAATGTGTTATTTAACCAATCAAATATGGAAGTCTGATTATGTACCTTGTGGACAAGGCTATTGAAAGACAGCCCTGTTGTGGAGAGAATACAGTATAAAACTGATACCAACTCTGTGCAGGCCAATTTGACAATATCTTTTAAAACCACAAATACATATAATTTAAACTCAAGTGTTTCACCTCTTTGAAATGCACTGCATATGAAATAATATCAGCACATCATTAAAGTAGCATAACATTGCAAATAGCACAAAATTTCCATGTATAGGAGACTGGTAAATTTATGTAATACAGCATTCAGGCAATGGACAACTAGGCAACTGAAGAAGGATGCAGAAATTCTGTGATAATTTGTTTTTTTAAAAAAGCAAAAGGGAAATGAATATATATATATATATATGCACAGAGAAACTTTGGAAGGAATTTCTAGAAGCTCTTTGTTTCAAGTAAGTCCTTGTTTGTTTGATTCTTTGTTTGTTTGTTTGTTGCAAGAAATAACAAGATCCAGGCATGGTGTCATACCTCTGTAATCCTACCATGGTTGGGCAGGCAGATCATGAATCTGAGGCCATCCTGGGCTGCATTGTAAGACTCTCTCCAAAACAAACCACAAAAAGGACAAACTGTATACCTTTTTTTATTTTGAGAGTTTTTGTACTTTTAAATATAGTACTTATTCAAAATTACATCGAAACATTTACTCCCTTAAAAGCTCAGCTTAAAACAGATAACTGAGTTTCTGACTATTTAATGTTTGTGCCAGAGTATTTAATAGCTTTATATTTTTATTTCTTATAAACACAGGAAGAAGGCCTGCTCTCTTTTCTTGGTTAAATACTCTTCTTAATTCTTGTACACTGTTTTTACCAAGTATCATTATCCTGAATTATAAGCACAGTTAAAATCTTTCTCCTGATAAATGAATAAAATACTTTTGCAAGCAAATACAATTTTATAGTGATAAAATATTTAATATCACATGTAATGTAACTTTGTGAGCAGGTTTTCTTTTACGGCAAAAACTGAACTCAGAAATAGTAATAAAGAATAAGGGCTGGGGAGATGGTACAACAGTTAAGGTACTTGTTTACAAAGCCTAACAACCAGGGTTCAATTCCCCAGTATTCATGTAAATCCAGATGCATAAAGTGCTTCATGCATCTAGAGTTTGTTTGCAGCAGCCAATTTTCTCTTTATCTCTCTCTCAAATAAATATTTTTAAATATTAAAATAAAAAAGGTATAAAATGGCTGGGGATATGGTTCAGTTTGCCATGCAACTTTGAGCACTGGAATTCAGATCCCCAGCATCCACATAAATGCCAAGTGGGTGGGGCAGCCAAACCTTAATCCTAGAGTTCAGGAGGCAGAGTGACAGGGAATCCCTGAGGCAGGTTGGCTAGCTAGATTAACACAATCAGAGAGCTCTGGTCTCTAGTGAGACTTTGCCTTAGTAAATGAAAAGGAACACAGATCAAAGATTTGGAACATCCACTTATGGCCTCCACAAACATACACACAAATGTTGCACATTCATCTGCACATGAGCTCACTCGCACACATACCACAAACCTAGGCACACAAACAAGAGTAAAACAATAACAGAGGGAAAGTTGCTTCACCCCTAATTCTAAAGATTTTACTTTCAGTCCATTCACTAAGCATATTTTTTTAGTTTTCTATTAAATACCAAAATAAGAATGTAAACAATGTGAATATACCAAAGAACTCATCTAATTGCTAAAATACAAAGGTAATATTTTTACAAGTCAGCACTGGGATTTGGTTTTTGTGACAGGGTCTCAGTATGTAGTCCACTGGAAATCCTCCTGCTTCAACCTGAGGAGTGCTGGGTAATGGGTCTCTGTCACCACACCTAGTAACACTGTGACTTGTGTTTTGTTTATGCATTCATTAAGTGTTCAAAATAAATGAGTCAACACTGTTGTATGGGAAAATAACAAAAAAAAAACTCAAGAAGTGAACCATGTTGAGTCAAACTGTGGTGACTTTGTGCTGGTTAGGTGTACACAGGTGAGAACATGCAGAGTGGGTAGGGGCTTACAAAGAAGAAAATCAGTAACTAAGGAAATTAACACCACTGGAATCCTGACTTTCTGGAGCATAGGGCTATTTCTGCTTTATGGGAGCTTCTAACATCTTCTTGAAATTTAATTAATTCCACTTTGACTGTAAAAAATATTGCTAACTATCAAGATTTAGGACCTCAGCCAGACAATGATGAGTTGAACAAGAACCACTCCCTTGCTGAACTTAGCAAGCCTGTGGCCTCTTTGCACTCCAGTACAGTCTCTTAACCCTGGACTTGGCCACAGTACAGAGCCACATTCTCATGGCTCCAGTACAGAGAGAGCCTCTGTGGCAGGAGAAGCACGTAGGCCGGTGTGCCCGACCCTGGAGCTACCCTCCAAACATTACCAGTGGAAAAAACAACTGGTGCCCAGATTTCCCCACCTGTCATCCTCATCGAAATAATATAGCAGCCTCCTGTGTGAGAAATGGTATTGTGCCCACAGATCAACTCACTCTTGGGCTGACCTTCTGCCTGGCAGAGAGTAAAGCACTGTTTTAGCATAAGCGATTCCAGCAACAGGCTAAGACTACTGACATGTGCCAAGAATGGTCTTATTCTTGTTCTACTCACCAGGCAAAGGAAGGCAGTGCCTCAGCATCCAAATTTCTCCTTGGGCTGTTTTCAGTACTAAAGTAGCCAGGTGTTCCCTTCCACAGCTTCTTTCAACAACTATTTATTCAGCACATATTCTTCATGGAAGGACAAGGGGCCTTGGGAGCAGAGCCAATCAGGGGCCAATGACCTAGATTCAAACTCCAGCATCAAAAATATTTAAAAAAATAAATGTCATGAGGGAAATAGTTCTTATTTTAGATCCTTCTTCTAGTTTACTGCATCTGCAGGCAGAGTCTTGATCTGATGTTTTCTTGGGTGATTATTGGGGTAAACCCACTAATAACTGCTCCCTTAATAGCCGATTCATACCCAATATGTATGTATTGTTTCTAAGATTAAGTGAAGCAGATAAAGTATATTGATTTTAGAAGGGATAGTGTATAAGACACTGTTTCGACATTTATTATAAATTTTTGTATGTGTATACATATATACATGTTTGTGTGTGAGTACATGTGCATGTGTGCACATGTGTGTGTGTCTATAGACCCAGAAGTAACATTGAGCATCTCCCCTGTGATCTCCACTTTAGGTGCTGAGACAGTATATCTCACTTGAACTTAGACCTTGCCTATTCATCCAGTGTAGCTAGGCATCTTGCTCTGGAGATACCTTGTCTCTACCTCCCAAACTCTGTGGTTGTAGGTGGGCCACCACACCCATCAGACATTTATGTAGGCACTGGGCATCTGAACTCTGGTCCTCATGCTTGCATGGCAAAAGATTTATCCATTGACCCATTTCCCCAATCCTTTACTATAATTTGTAAAAATCATTTCATGAGCCAAGACTAAAGACGGTAGAACACAAAGTCAAAGGAATTGCAAACAAAAAAATTAAGAAAGTAAAATAGAAATCAAAACTGTATAAGAATGGATGGAAGCTTACCAGTGGATAACACTTCATACAATGATTAGGAAAACGAGAACCTCTGGGTCTTATTCAAAGAGTGATTATGGTGCTAAGTAGCCCCTTCTCAGGGACCCAAAGGATTCCAATGGGATCTAGAAAACAAGATACTTTGGAGAATGAGTTAGCATACCTTGGTATGCTTCTTCCCAAGGCACAATTTTGGATTGTATAAAGCATGCCTTGAATTCAATGAATACATTTAAAAAAATGATTATTCCTACCTGATGGCACATGAGCCAAAGAGACAATCCAGGCTGACTCAGAAAGAGTGATACCCACTGGAAAAGCTGCCAGGCTTCCATCCTATGAACCCCAGAGGTCAACAAGGATTGATAGCCACAAGGTCATTGAGGAGAATGTGGTTCTTGCCCCTTTCATCTCATGGTGCTCTCACAGTGCTTCCTCATGAAAGAAAAGTCACCATCTAGGCTGAAGAAATTTCTCAGTGGTTAAGGCCCTTGTCTGCAAAGCCTGACAACTGAAGTTTAATTGCCCAGTGCCCACTTAAAGCCATATGCACAAAGTGGCACATGCATCTGGGTTTATTTGCAGGGGCTGGAGGCCCTGGCGCATCCATTCTGTTTGTCTCTCTTTTATCTCTTTCTGCTTCAAATAAATAAATAAAGGACACCATCATTGCATTTAAACAATGGTCCTCTAGTCTGCGAAAGGACACCATGTTCTTCCAACTGTACCACTGGCCAAGTGTGGTAGAGCATCACTGCATGGGATGATGGAGAAAGAGAAGGAAGAGAGAAAGAAAAGGGGGGAGGAATGTAGCCAAGGAAAGAGGCAATAACTCACAACACTGGGGTAGATAATGGTGCTCAAACTCAGTCCTAGGAATAGAAATAACTTGAGGGGGGATGTGAGCCAACTGTCAAGTAGCTCCACCTGTGCATGTGTCCTTGGCTTGAACAGTTTTACTGTTTTGGGAGGGACTACACTGGGAGGACTTGACCTTGAGCCTGACTGAAACTGAAAATCCTGACTGGCACACATGAGGGTCCATAGAAACCTCTCATTGTTATTCAGTCTCCCACTTATCTACACCAGCATGTTTCCCTCTCCAGAGTCATTGCTAGACTATATCGCTAATGTCCAGTGTCCCAGAATTATGCATTTGTTTCTTAGAGCATTAGATAACTATACTTCTGCATTCTCAAACCCTCAGAGCCTTTTGCTGTCCCTGATCCAAAGGAAAGCTAATCTGTGGTTTTCCAGCTGAGCCTTGCCCTTCTGTCATTGGCTATGTGAGATGTATCAAGTCACCTGTCTTCTCTGGAATTGTTTCCTTATCTATAACATGAATGAATTTCTTTAGGTACTTTCCGCAGCCCTGTCTATTTCCAATAGTCTCTAACTCTTCCCTAGTTAATCAGGCTACAACACTTACTTTGGGGCTACATAGTTCCCAAGACAATCTTACAACAAGACTTTCTTTTTTCTTCAAGGAGTTAATGATCACTGATGAAACCAAGCACATTTTAATGAGCTTCCTGAGCCAACACTGAAGGCCAAGCTATAAGAACTTCCTCCTCCAGGAGTTTGGGTGGCCTGGAATAAAAATAGCTGTTAATAACCAATAGATTTGATGTTTGCAGTGCAGTAAATGTAGTTCATAGATTTAAAATATCCTGAGTTTTTGGTAGTGGTGGTGGTTGGTTAATTTGGTTTGATTTTTTTTTTGTAGACAGGGTCTTCCTATGACCAGCTGGCCTTTAACTTACTATATAAATAGTTTGATCTCAAACTGATGGTGATTCTCCTGTTTCTGCCTCCTGAACTCTGGGATTGCCGGTATGTATCATCACCCCAGCTCATATCCTGTTAATAATAAGAAGCACTTAGTAAGGAGTGTTAACTAGTTTCTAGTTCTCTTAAAGCTGTCTTAAATGTGGGCTGTTTTGTCTGAGTCTTAGGAGAGAGGAACAATATTGATGGCAATAATAATTCCAGAAATTAGACTTCTACAATTTGACAGTGGTGCTGATACCAACTGAGTCCTAGTCCCACACTGAGCTCAGTCACAGATCCTCAGGCCCTTGTAGGTCATCTGTGATGCTCTGGTTCAGAACAGGAAAGGAGATCTCATCAGCAGAGTAGTATCTGTAGAGATCACAGAGGTCAAAAGTAAAGTGCTCTGCATGGTAAAGTATCTGCAGGACTTCTGTGATAAGGAAGAAGCAACCCTGAAGTGCTAGGCTAGAACTTAAATCTATAATTGTTGAGCAAAGATAGAGCACTCAAATCCTATACTGGACACCTATAGATTTTGTGGAAAGACTCAGTCTGAGTTCCTAACAGTTGATGTAACTAATTGAATTTTACAATATAGAGTCTCCACAAATTGGAAATGGCCAGGTCTGATTATTCAAGTGTTAGGAAGCACTTTTGGTGAAGTTTCTTTCCACCCTCCCCTCTGCAAACCTAGCCACCTGACTATAAGCAATGACTGATACAGTGATGAGCTGTCAGAAAATGCTCAAGGGTGGTCTTTCCATGGTGCCATTAATCACTAGTAGCTCTAACTCAACACAGAGTTCCTGCCAATCTTTCCATCCATAGGGAATAAAATTGAGCAGAGTGGAAGCCATAGAAATAACCAAAGCAAAGAAAGATGATTCTGAATGTCCATAACTGGCTACTGCTTTTATCAAATAACACAATTTCAGAAAAAAAAGTTCCTTTTCTTTTATCCACTTCCTTCCAGGAAGGGGAGGGTCTCATGTGAGGAATGAAATAAAAAGTACCTTTCTATTTTTTTTATAACAAAGCAGGAGAGTTTTCAGATACTCAACTTGGAGGACACAGTCCTTCCAAAGCACATGAAAATATGGCATGACACTCCCGTTGCATGGAAAATAAAAGGCAGTCAGGTGTTCTGGGGAGCCTTTGTGCTGAAATATTCCCACTAGTGCTCTGCCACTGATGGTTAGATGTGGCTTGGCTTAGGAGAAGAGAGATGATCAATGTTAGCTGAAGGTCCAGGCTCCCTTTCACCCTGGAGCTAAATAAGTGTTATGGCTTTTCTTCAAAGTATTTCTGCAAAGTATTTCTGAAGGTGCATTTGAATCTCCTCACCCGAAACCACGTTCTGGAATAGTGTGTAGTGTGATCTCACCTAACAGCTGTAGGCCCTTCATTAGGAATTGGGCCTTAACAATATGAACAGTTCATGCTTTTCATTCTCCATTCAATTTTCCTTTTCTGCTCCCATGGTGGGATTTGAATACTAAGTTCAAATCAGAACTCCTGGATGCTTGCCTACATGATAGGGGCAAGGCTAGCATTAACACCATGCTAGCTAATCGTGTTGTTAATCACCCTGAACTTATTGGGCTGTTGGTTTCATGGTTGTATTTTCAACTTCACAGATGACAGTTATGTTTTTGAACTGCCAGCTCTCCTGTCTCAATCCTCATATGATATTTTTGGGATTCCAAACCTTAAAACAAAAATTTTAATTCTGAAAAGGAGTAATTTTCCATAATTGAGAAGTGGAAGAGGATCACAGAAATGTATTAAATTTTAAAATATCCTCTTGAGTTTTAAAGAATAATTTGGGTTTGATTAATAATTGGATTTCTTTGATTATTCACATCTGCATTGGAAATACATGTACCTTCATTTTAACTAGAGTTGAGTTTGAAGGGTGTTTTTTACTTGAGGAATTGACCTTTTTTTCAGGTAAAGAAGGCAAGTTCAAACCCCTTCCTGAGAGGAAATGAACAAAGTGAAGAGAGTCTTCCCTTTCTGAAATTGAGCTATTTGAAAAGGCAGTTGCAGATTTTAGCTTCAAAACTAATCTTTCCCTCCTTTCTCTTTAGTTACTTCTTCTATGACCTCCCTCTCTCTTTAGTTTTATCCCATATGGATGGAAAGATCAATGGGTATTCTGGATTTAAGGCTATTGTTGCTTTATAGCACTGAAGAAAGGGCACCCCTGAGCATTTTCTAACAGCTCATCTACTTTCTTGAATGTCCTAGCCTGGTACCCTTTCATTTTTAAATAATACTGCAATTGGTTAGATCAAGGCTTAAAAAAAAAAAAACAGTTGCAACAGAGCCAGGCCTTAAAAGAGAGCAAATTGTCTGAATAAGTCTTAGTTTGTGTGGAAAAAAGAAAACCTTATACCTAGCTACCAGCCAATGTTCATTTCCAGATTTTGACACAAGGATGAAATGGACCCCAATTGGATGAAATACTGATTATAAGCACTCAGGATGTCTTGCCAACTGAACTAACCCAGTCTCTGAATCTTCTGGGTCAGCACTCTTTCTAACAAAAACGTAATTGTTCCAGACTGTAAGCTTCATCTAGGCTGTTAGATTCTGAAAGTAGAAAGTGGGTTTAGTGAGTGTGACACTTAGTAATATATACACAACCACCAGTCTCAGAGACCCTCTGATGAATGGGATAGTAAGCATGATTGGTACCAAGTAAACTACCATTAAGGATACAAGAAGGAAGCCTTACAGATGTGAGGGCAGCAGGCATTAGAAACACCATCAGAACAATCTTTAAAAAGTCAAATGTGTGGATATGTAATCCCCACCTTGCAACCAGCACCGCCAAGTGTGTACCCATGTGCTCTTTGCAGTCACAGCTCTCCCTTGGTGCTCTTGGCACATGGGGGTTTCTGAAGAATTCATCACCCTTTGTTTTCTTCTGGAATTTGTGAAGTTCATGGTTACTGACCTCATGGGTGAGGAGTGGGTACTAGTAACTGGAATGCTGCCACTGGCAGAGGCAGACAGGAAAATAGGAATGCTCTTAATGTCCTCCCAAAGAAAACCTTTGATGGACAAAAGAATAGTTGTATTTTACAGTCTCTCTTCATGCTGCTGCCAGGTGTCTTTAAATAGATGCTCTAGCCTAGGGACTTGTATGGAATAATTCATATTAAAACCCAAGAAGTGACAGTGAAGTGGAGGTAATGTTTCTCTCTCTCTCTCTCTCTCTCTCTCTCTCTCTCTCTCTCTCTCTCTCTCTCTCTCTCTCATAGTCAAGTTAGCAGGAAAAGACTCATTTTAATTCAGCTGCTCTATTTTTTCCCCTTTGGGTCTTTTAATGAAGTTTAGCTAATTTGGAAAACCAAAATTCACAGGAAAAGAAAAAGCATAGGAAGCTTCATTGTAAATTGTTCTTTAATCCTTTTTTGCTCTGAAGGACCTTAGTAGCATCTTTTTAGGAGGCTGCACAAGAAGAGTCTTGAATGGGAACTGCTATCCAGTACATTCCATTTGAAATTTATGAGCCAAGCTACTGTTTAAAGAGGAAATGATGGAAGTAAGAAAGGAAGCAAGGAATGATGGAAGGAAGGAAGAAAGGAAAAGAGAAGGAAGGAAGGGAGGATAGGAGGAAGGGAGGAAGAACAAAGGAAAGAAGAAAAGAGGGAGGAAGGAAGGAAAGTAGCTGTCCATCTTCAAAGCCCCAGGCATTTTCAGAGGCTCAACTCAGGCTTGATTTCTCAGCTCTTCCTTTCACCAAAAGAGTTCCATAAAGACATTCAAGCCTAAGCTGGCCAAATTGAAAATCCTGTTTTTTTTTTATTCTATTGGGGGTGGGGGAGGTTTGGAGGGGCTAGATGTGGGAAGGATGTGGAAAGGGGGTAGGGAAGGGCCCCAGGATCCAGGGATTTCTGTTCTAAGTCACTTGTCTCACCCCCTGAAACAAAATAACCACATTTCTCTTAATGTGGGCTGAAGTGCATCCAGGCATTCCCATAGCACTCCCACCCTCAGGCTTTCGCTGGAGATGTCCCGGTCACTGTGATGGTATGCTTGTCCCTGCCAACCCGGGTCACTCCAGCTCTGCTCTTGGAGAGCCACGTGGCTGTTCCTCTCTGTTAGTGGGTTAAGGCTCAGGGCTACAAAAAGCCCCCATATCCTATCAGCCGGCAGAACTGATGCCAAGAATGACATCCTGGGAATACTATGGAGATGAGACCTCATGGGCCATTCTCCCCCATGGAACAGGACCCAAGCTGTCTGGAAAACAGATGGAGCAAAGAGCGGTTCACAATGGAAGGAGCTCAGGCAAAGGGGAATGGGGGCGGGCTGGGAGCAGTGGTGAGCAAAGAAATGAAAAGCCACATGCCACCCAGGAAGATTCCAGCGCATGCAGAAGGAGGTGGCGAAGGAAGCACTTGCAGGAAACAAGTACACAGACATGGCACTGCCAGTCTAGCTGGATTCTTTTCTGAATTAGATTATGTGAAAGAAAGAGGAGAAATAGATAGCCGGCCAGCTGTTCAAAGGCTTACAACCTTGCTTTTATTGTCTGGGTAAGTTGGTGAGGTGGGGCATCAGAGGAATTCCAAACATACCATCCCAGAGAAATTTTAATATGTTCCACAGTGTCATACACAAAGAGGAAATGACAGCTGATCACAGCTAGTACAGGCCACAGAAATTTGGGCCCTGGGATCACCCAACCTCCCATGGTCCAGCTTCCTCTCTCAATGTTTGACAGTCACACTTTTCAGTCCTTCCACTTGTCTCTCCATCCCCTCTTCTTCTGCTAGCCTGGCAGGACAAAGTGACTGTCATGTGAAGAGGAGAGCATGGGCTTAAAGGCAGATGGCCAAAAAGCTGAGAGCTAACTAGGGTGAGTCAGGATCCCCATGGAGTCAGAGTCATTTTAATCCAACCTTAGGGATTTTCTGCTGATAAGCATCAAATCAAAGTCCTTGATAGTGCTGTCCTCAGGGCTTTTTTCCCAATAGCCTAAGCATGTGATAAAACACTAGGCTGGAAGGAAGCAAGCAACACTGTGTGTGGCTCAGACAGACCTGGGTTTGGAGAACAACTTCCTGCCAGTTACCCCTCCAGAAAGTGCTCAAGAGAGCAGAAAAAGGATAAGCTGCTCTTTTTCTGGGCTTCTTCTACCCAAGCCAGCAAGATCCTGCTGAAAACCAAAGGGGAGAGTTCCCTTCTTCATAAATGAAGAGAAAACCCACTGATAAATAAGAAGCATTCCAAGTTAATCTAGACACCAAAAGCTATTTAAAATGGTCCTTAATAACCAGAAAATTCTTGCCTAGTACCCATTGGCAAGACCCATTCTAATACCAAAATCCAAATGGAGAAAGCATTGTGGGACAATGTCTCATTCACCTTTGTATCCATCAGGACTAGCATAGTGCCAGGCATGTTGCAAATACTTAATAAATATTTATTAAAAGAATGATGGAATTAACCAGTAAGTATAATAGTATAGGACTTGTATGTCATTAAAATAGAGTTAAAAATCATCCTCCACCATTGGTGGCTATAATTCTGAGAAACTCACGACATTTGTCAAGGGTCCAGGAAAATAAATGTGTTGAAAATTGTTAAATGTATTGAAAAATGATTTATTTTCCCTCGACAGTGTCATTGGAACTCAAATTAAGATTGAAAACTCCACAGGCATATTTCCATCTGTGGGTGTCAGCTGCTTGATACACAGTCAGAATGAAGGCCTCAACCAGTTCTCCTATTACCTTAACCAAATATGTTTTAAAAGAAATGCAATACATAGCATTTTTGTGTTCAAATGCTCTCATATAGTGGTCTGAATAACAGTTTAAGAAAATTATTCTGAGTTACCTAATGCTATGTTAGCAGCAAGACTTTTAAGAAAATCACCATAAAATTTTATAACAATACAATCCATGGTATTTTTATAGCCCTTCTTGATTAGCAAACATCCCAAAGTTATGAATTAGCTCTTTTAAAAGTCTGATTTTCATTCAACATTGTTTGCTAGGCTAGTTATTTGAGAAAATCCGAAAAGTTCCCCATAAATCATGTCCCTGCTCCACAATGAAAAGTGGTCAATAGAACCTTAGAGTTCACTTCCAGAAGCAAGACCAGTGGGAAGGAAATGAGCAGATGCTTGCACAAAGTCTAAATACTCACATGAGAAGCCTTCAGCAGTTCTCCCTATATTTTGTTGATATCCTTCGCCAACACTGCATTTGAGGCAACACTATGCTTTCAAATGCACCTAGTAGTGGTGTTGTGTTGAAGCAATCTGCTAAGCTACTCTTTGTACTAAAATCCATGGATATTAGAGATGGAAAGCAGCCTTCTCTGCAGCAGCTATACATATCTGCTAGTAATGACAGCTTCAAAGACAGTTCCTGGGATTTTGATCTTCCCAAAGCGATTCCTTTGCAACACCTGGATTTCAGCCAAGATGGGAGGTAGGGAGGGGGAGGCTCTTTCTTAGAGGGTTATCTGGGCTTGTCCATTACAATGAACCTCAGTGACTGCTTTCAGACTCCTTAACATTCCGTACACAACCAAACTCCCTGTCCCTCAAGAACATTATGCCCAGGCCTCCTCCAGCTCAATTGTTAATTTAATGAGAGAACTTGGATTTCAGAGTTTGAATAAACCTTCTGAATATCCCTCAGGTGTCTGTAGGTCATTCCCTCCAGGTACATGTCCCTCTGCTGTTATGAGCATCCTTTCCCTGTCAGTCTTTGGACATTGGTCTTGCTGCAGAGACAAGTAGACTACTAAAAATAGCCCCTTGCAACGAAGGCCAAAGCAAACGGCATGTATTGCCTCCGATTTTTTGCCCAATCAAATCCTAAGGCATAGCCATCCACATCAGGGCGCTCCCCAATGCATCTACTGAAGCGAAGTCCAGCAGCGCGATGGGCAAAGAGTGCAAAGGAGCAGTGGGACAAGGAAAGCTAGGCATAAATGTTGCCTATTGTTTGAAGTCATTCGGAGCACTCCAGCACAGTCCTGGCAGGAGATCAGCCGCATACATAAGTAGTAATAAAAGTAAACAGTTTAAGCTCCCAGGCTCGCCTGCGTTAATAGTGCCCCCATTTGTAAGTGGGATGAAGGCGGTGGGGAAGATACGGGGCTTCAGAATCCAAGGCAAGCTCACTGCTTCTCTGTCCCCTTTCTCAGAGTCAAATATAAGAGCCATTACCAAGTTACATCTAAATACGCAGAGAGTTTGAAAAGATAATAGAAAGGAACCTGAAAGATATATATTTTTTTCATTTTCTCTGGGACGCTCCCTACCGGTCACAGACTTCAAAGACCCGTTCATTTAAAACAACACAAGGCTGGCATGCTAGAGATTAATGCAAATTAAAGTAATGCAAATCTAAGTGGTATTTAAAGGTTGTCTCTTTGTCTGCAAGGAGGATGAAACGCTCAGTTTGGAAAGAAGTAACTTCCTAGGCAAGCCATCAGCGCTTGTTTTCCTGCTTACCTTTGGGGAAACGCAGGGCTCCTTTCTTCTCAGACTTTTCTGAGAGCTAGAAAGAGGTCCTGTTACTTCCAAATGCTTTTGTTCTTCTGTCCCTCTGTCACATGGCTTGCCTTTTATATTTGCAACACACAAAAGTTAGGACTGTTGTTTAAGCGACACAGGGAGAGAGGGAGAGAGAGAGGGAGAGGGAGGGAGGCTGAGAGGGAGAGAGAGAGAGAATGAGAATGTCAAATGGAAAAGTGCCATTGCAGGCATATATCAATCAGGCATATGGCCGCAGCAGCGCACCAGCAAATGGGAATGCCACCGCAATGCGAGGAGCTCCTTATTGGGGACTCACAGCCTCTGCCCACCGCTGGAATCCCTTCCACAGCATCTTACGATGGGGATGGGCACGGCGAGAGGAGAGAACAAGAACACGGAAGTTTTCTTTCTCCCCCGCCCCCTTCTATTTGTGGAGAGAGGGATTCTGCCAATAATAAGAGGCCAAATGAATATTCTGAGTTTCATTCTTTTGCAAGCATGTGGCTGTCATAAAGATGTGCAGTTGGCAATAGAGACACATAGTTTTGGAAATACAAAGACAGGGTGGCATTCTCTTTAACGATTCAGCAGCTGACCAGGATGAAGTTGAAATGCTAAGAGAGGGGAAAGATGGACATCAGAAATGTTTCTCAGTCTGTGCTGGGGAAACAAGTGCAAAATACTGCCCTATTTTATCTTCATGTGCGTGGGTGGTGAAAGCTCTTTTTTTTCCCTCCGAGTTATTCATCCATTAAATGACTTTCAGCAGCATATACATGATTAAACTCACAGTGGCACTTTAATCAGAGCCTTCATCTGCACCATTTAGA
Organism: Zapus hudsonius; assembly: GCA_004024765.1. NCBI lineage: Eukaryota > Metazoa > Chordata > Mammalia > Rodentia > Dipodidae > Zapus > Zapus hudsonius. The sequence continues at coordinate 3,976 of PVHP010036440.1, read as the reverse complement.
AGAAAACTTTATAATGGATTTTGAAACAATAAGACTGTGTGGTCCCATGACTCTTTGTGACACGTGAGGGTGTGACTAACAGGTAAGGCCAGCCCATCATATCTCAGTCATCAGAAAACTGACAAAAGTAACTATGTGTGTGGGTTGAGTACCTGCAGCTGAATAATGCTGGGTTATGAGCTGTGGGACCACAGAGAGAAACATGTCATAAATCTTGATCTGAAAAACCTTAAAATTGAAAGAGAAAATCATCAGCAATTTTTGAACATTTGGGAAAATACAAAGAACCACTTATAACTGGTTTAATGTTGGGTAGATAAAAGTCCCAGAATAATTTGTTTTATTAATACTGATGAAGAATTAAACCGAGAGGGGAAAAATTCCACAAACTTTCACAGAAGGATAAAATACATCACAATAATTAAGAAATTTCTCTTGGGAGTTCCAGATAACTGATAAAGCCCAAACTATATTATGCTGTATCTGATCACTTATTAATGATCAATAAATTGATAACCACATTACTTTGCCACAGAAACTTTTATTTGAACAAGAGCCACTGGCGTTTATAAGAAGCATTTATTTATTTAGTTAGTTAGTTAGTTAGTTAGTTAGTTAGTTAGTTAGTTCATATTTGCCTCCACCATTTACTAAGAAGCCTTTCCCTTTCGCTCAATCAGGAAAACCTTGTCTACCTTGGACCAGTCACAAAATCCAACAGTGAGGGTTAAGGATAGATAACAAGTTCAAAACTTTGAAGAAAGAAAGCCTGGCATTTGGCTGGTGATAATATAAGCTAAATGTCTTGAAAGCAGAAGATCAAAAAGCTAATGGAAAATCTTAAAAATGGAAATAATCTGAAAAAGGAAATGACTTTTCACTGAGTAAGAGCCATGGAAAGTCATGAATATATTTTCTGACTTAGTCTGGAATAGAGAATAAAGATTTTGGACACCAACCTTTTATATATCAATCAGAGTTTGATGTCTACCTATCTTGTTTCTCCGAAGAAATAATCAGTGGTTTTCTCAGGAGATGCTCACTGCTCCATCCTACCCATCGGCACCCTGCGGTTTTCAGGGTTATTCAATCTGGTGCAAAGCAATATAAAAAGGTATAGTTCTTCCTGGGAGGATTTTTCCAGCATTCTACAATCTGTGCTTCTGGGATAGCATCACAGAAAGTGTAAAGATTGCAAACACATTGCCTACTTGGCCGAAGAAAACAGACTCTCTCCCAGATGGAGACCCACAGCTTCCCCCCCATTACCCTGTCAGGGGTGGCAAAGACTACTATCTGCTGTCCCTTTCAAGAGGGCAGCTTTGCCTCTGCCCAGAGGGTTCCGGGAGACCTGTTTCTATGCCTGCCAATAGTAATCTGGCAACAGCAACTGTTTTCAGTACATCACGGTGCCTTTTAGAAATGTCACTATGCCATGTGGTTACTTTACTGGCCATGATTAACATTATTGAGAAAAAGGGGCTCCCTTTATTTTTTCTGCATGTGTGTGTGGTGTACATATATATATATATATATATATATATATATATATATATATATATATATAATTTCTATATGTGTGGGCACACATATGTGTGGAGGCCAGAGTTTGTTGGACACTGGGTATCTTCCTCAGTTGTTCTCCACCTTGCTAGCCAGTAAGTTCCTGGGATTTCCCTGTCTCTACCATACCAGAAGCACACCATTGCATTTGACTTTTATGTAGGTGTACATCCCAATTCAGGTACTCATGTTTGCATGGCAAGCACTTTACCAGTTGAACCATCTCCTAGGCTCTAAATTTTGATCAGTGTAAAAAGGGATGCAGAGTCTCCTGATGCTCTTTAATATGTGTACAGAGTGGGAAGAGTTGCAGGAGATGACTTTCAGCTGGATGGGAAAGCCTTCAGAGGCACCCCCACCCCCACACACTCATACACATACACACAGTGCTGGAGATGGAACCCAGTGACTCAGACATACTAACAAAGAATGCTGCCATTGAGTCATACCCTAACCTCAAGGAACCACTTCTGAGCTTTCTGTTTCTAGTCCTGTTTTCAAGTTGTATCACTCTTTCTGGGTGCCTCAGTGGACAGCCAGAGGAGTTGCCCAGTATGCAAACACATTTACTAGTATGAATAAGTCTCAGGCACGTGGCAAGTCATACCTGCCTCTTTAATTCTGAAGCTGAAGGAGCAGGTGTTCTTCAGCCTTCCCTAGGGTAGTTGAAGGAACTGGGTGAGACCAATCCTGTTCACCAGACAAGACATTGAGAAAGAGTGATAAACAAGCAGGCATTGAGATATCATTCTTTGGGGCTGCATTGCTGAGATCCCAGGAGCTGTAGCAAACCAGTGCCAAAACAATACAGCTCAGAAATGGGACAGATGATGTCCTTGTGGACACAGAACCCAACAGGAGGGCAACCTTAGCAGTCTGTTTTTTTTCTGAACCTATATTTCTCTCCATTTATGAACTTGAACCTCCAGCTTTTCTGATGATTCTGTCACCCCCAGTCTTCTCAGTATCTTGTCAATAAATTCTCTTTTGTTTTAATTAGCTAGAGTTAGTTTTTGAGGTTGGCAACCAGAAGTCCTGTTCCAAATGATACTCCTCCCCCTCCAAAAGTAGGCAAATTAACATTATTAATATGCAAAGAGACATACAGCCTATACTTCTTCTTTCTAGTAACTTTCCCAAACAGATAAATGGTTTCAGGTTCTTTGTGAAGTCTGCTATAATATCCACTAGACATTGTAAATAGAAAAAATTCTTATTTGGCTATATAATGATGTGCATGGTGTTATGTGCATTTTGTGTGTGTGTGTGTATGTAATCTCAATCCACCAGAATATTCTGCTAAGTATAGTTTATATCTTTGAGAATACTAATCAATATAGTCCTTCAGAATATAATATGCATTCATTTAAAATTACCTGCTAATAATAATAGCAACAACCTAATAGGTGCTTAGTCTCTGCTGAGCTCTATACAAAATGTTCCACATGCATTATTATCTCTTTTGGAAAGAGATACACTGCTCTATAAAGTAGACACTATTACTACCTTTATTTTACAATGGAGAAACTGAGTCTTTGAGAGGTTCGGCAACTTGCTTTGGATTGACACAGCAAGAAAATAGCATATATAAACTTTGGCTGTCCTGTCTCCCAAGACCATAGCTTAAACACTTCTGCATGGGGTACTGTATTACCCCATGCAGAAGAAGTTCCTTGAGCAATGCCTGGTATTAGTGGGTGAGAAAACAAAGTAGAATATAGATTCAGTTCTTAAGGTATTTAAGAAATAATAAGAAGAGAGATGTGCTTCCTTATGAAGCTACAACCTGGTTGAATACGAACAGGGCCAATGAGAAGAAGTGATATATCCAGGAGATGTTCTGCCTCCACTGAGCCTGAGTTTTGTATACATATAGTGGTACGTAAGGAATGAAAATATATTTGTGGAATGACATAAAGATATTTTGGCTGGGCACAAATTTATACTACAGTGAGGTAGGTGGATGTGATAAGAGTTTAGCTAGGCTGGGAAGCTGGGGCTAGATGGGGTTCTAAAGAAGGGGGTGGAGGTTAAGGGTAAGTTCAATAGCAGAATGCTGTCCTTGGATGTGCAAGGTCCCAAGGCAAATATCCAACACTACAAAAAAAGACTATAAAACAAAACCCAAAAGAAGAAGATAGAATGAAGAGCCCGTCTGAGACAAAGGGGAATTTTTATAATTAAAAAAGGAGATTGAACCTTACCAACCAACTGTAGGCCGATGGATGAGATCCTGACATGAGAGGAGCCACCACAGTCATATCAGGGAGGATCCATAGGGAACTCAGTAGACAATGAATGATGAACAAGGGACCTATAACCACAGTCATTCAATCAACACAGGATAGGCCATTGAGACAGGAACCAAGGATTTTTGACACAAGGACCTCTAAACTCGCAACATTAAAGCAGC
>PVHP010036439.1:0-17915 GCA_004024765.1 Zapus hudsonius | reverse complement strand
AGAGCCGTGGTGGGGGAGACTGTCCAGAGGCATGGCACCCATCAGTAACAACACACTTGGGCCAGGAAGACCGGGATGAGTACTAAGATATACAGGATCCCTTGCCACAAGGACTTATACAGACAGCCCACGCAGGAGGATATACAACTGATCAGGGATGGGGAGGGGGGGGAATTGGGGAAGTCGGGATAACAACGCATGGTTTGCCCACTAAATAATGTAACTCATTATGGACAATAAATATATATTTAAAAAAAGCAAAAATGTTGAGACTCTGGAGGGTGTGTTCACACATATGCACACATGCAAGTACAAATAAATAAATGAAATGTCAAAACAGGAAAATAGAATAAATGCTGAGAATCATTTGAAACATTCATATAATAATGCAAATAGTTTATCTTTCCTTTCTTATATATGAAATTATTACTTGTGTGGTTTTGTTCATGTCTGAGATTGACTATATCACTCTCTAATAAGAAATCTAAATAATTACTGTTAGATTATCTATTTGGCACAGAAAATGTTGCAAAATGTGAGTCAATTAGATTATTATTTTAGACTTTCAGAAAAAGATATAAGTAAAACACTTTATTGCTTTTCTTATGCCATCATTGCTCAATTTTGTGTACTATATTCTATGAAGTTTGAATAAAACATTAAATATTTTTTTAAGATTCTTTTGTTACAATACCCAAAATATTTAAGAAAATGAATGGAAAAAAGTTCACCTTAATTTCCATCTTACAACCCTCTTATAAAACACACTAAAAATTTCTGGTGAATTCAGGCATCCAGGCAGTATTTTCAGATAGTGAAGCTATTGTTCCTTCCCTCAACACTGCAAAATGTAGAGATTACTTTACAGCTTTCTTTAAAATACATCCAGTTGCCTGACTTCCATGTTGCTATAACAAATGGTTGTAAATTGTAACTATGTTAGAAGAATGGAATGTGCTTTAAATGATGACAAAACAGATGGTTTACTGTGTTGCAATTAGAAGGAAAATTCAGTATTTAACTAACTTGGTTCCAATATTCAACTTCACTCAGGTTAATTTACCTGCACCTAGCTTCTCTTTGAAACTTATCAAGCAACAAAATTAAAAGTTATATTTACATCCCAGGCTGGTAACATTTTCTAGCATGTGAATATTTATTTTCAGTGAAATGTCATTTGCTCCTTTCTGAGTACAAAGGAGTTACTTTTCAGTTACTCCATTTAATAAAAAAGAAACCTCTTAGTTGTTATTTACTGAGTAGCTCATAATAATATGTTAATGAATGGCAAAATTTGAAGAACTGACATTACAATGAATAAAATACATATTTAAGTATAGTGGAAAAGAGAAATGCATACATGTTAAATGAATGCCTTATAGCATAATAGAAAAATTGGCTTTAATTTTTTAAGATTTGTTAATCATATATGTCATTAATATTCTTACCATATCTTGTTGACACCATAGTTATGACTAGTCCCTTGTTAAAAATATTACCTATATCACTTTTTATGTTCTTTTCCTTCTTTATATCATGATTATGTTGAAGATCTACAGTCATTGCCTTTGTATACTTAAGCCTTCTCACCCAAAGCAACTTTTCATCTGTTAATTCTTTTCATTTAAATTAAAATATAATAATTATATAAAACAATAGGTTTCCCTGTAATGATTTCACATATGCATATAATATATCCTGGTCATATTCATCCCTATATGCACTTCTTATACCTATTATATGTTTGCAATTAATGTTTATCATCCTTTCTGTCTGTTCTTCAATGTAAATTACCCCTTATGCTGGTCCCTCTTCTCATCTCATTTTAGCTCTGTTAATAGAAATTAATGTTAAATACAAGGATGAAACATGTGTGGTACAAAAGCTAATGTCTGATCAACTGTTTCACTATCTGGTTCCTAGTGACATATTGCAAAATAAACAAAAATAGGAAATTTGTGCTATTATCTTCCTAGGCAATTTATCACTTGCCTTGCCTATATGTAGAAAGTTTTCCAAGTTCATTCATAGTTATTTAAAATCCAGAATTGATAGCTGTTTAATTTTATAGACTCTGAGGTAAGTTACAGTTGTGATGGGGGACTTGAACTATTTGGACAGCTGCTGGAAATGTCATTCTATTAATAGCAAGACATGTGTCTGACTATGCCTCCATTCCCTTCCTTCACTATTACTTGCTAGCTATAAGTTGACACAGTCATTTTTCCAAAACTTCTGCCACTTCTATATAATTGTTTCTTAGTATTTTAACACTATCATAATGGTTTTCTTTTCTAAGATAAGAGCTTACCAAAGGTTCAAGTCTCCAGACTCAGGTGAATTTTATCTCTGGATATGGGGGAAGGATTTCAAAACATAAACATATCATTTCAGGACCAGGATCAGTAATCTTGAAAACGAGGAGCTTCAGAAGCTGGGAGAAGGAACACTTAATTATCAAGGATTCTTTTACAAAACTTTCAGAATGTAAATATTTTTAAAACTACACAACTGTAGATTGAACATGAATGTAGTTGCATGGATTAGTTGACAGCTAAAAGTACTTAAATAGATTAATTAGTACATCTAAATGCAATAATGAAAGAATTAGAACTGAAATTCAACCTGTAGAACATACATATTTCATCTTACCTTTGTTTAAAACATTTTATTAATCCCTCTTTTTATTTCTTGTCTTTGCTTTTTTCACAAGTTATTTTGTTTTTCTCTCCTTCCAACTTTAGAGTAAAGTTGAAGAGAAGCTATGCAGAGAGAAGACCAGGTAAGGAAAAAATAATAACTATGCTAAGAATTCTACTGAGATCAATTAAAAAAAACTTACATCACTAAAAACCAAAGCAAATGTATGCTTTGAATGAAAAGTACAAGTATTCTGCTTTATAATTTCATGGTTTAAAGTATAGATAATGCGATGTTTCAGGGTCATTACTGTTCACTGCTGCCTATAATGTGCAAAAAATTGAGTCAAATGGATATTTTCAAGATATTTCCAGATGGAAACATCTGGAATGAATAATTGGTTTATATTGCATGAAGGCTACTTAATCCTATTTCTGTAGAAGTTCTAGCACTTGATCTGTGTTGTCCCTGGAATTTTAGATATCATGCAAGTTTGAGATATTGTTACCTCTATTCTTTTCTTTGCTGATCAAACTGTATATGTGTGTGAGAGAGAGATAATATTTTGACATATAAGGGTGTTTAACTTATTCCTGGACAAAAACAGTACTTTTTGTCTATTTGATACAGTGTATAAAAGTTACTAACTGATAGAAAAATTATTTTTTATATTTTTGTAAACAGTATATGTTTAACAGATAATGTTTATCACTAATTTAACCATGTGTGGAAAATGTATTTTGCAAGTCATGGTGGAGAAGGACTATTAAAATATGGACATATTCCATCAAAGGATATTGATTTATTCATTATCTGTCACTGTACTTGATCGAAATAAATTACTGAATGTGATTAGCTAAGGGAAGTATGAAAAGAAAACATAGATAACATTTTTAAATTGCCTTATAGGTAATCAACTTAGTATGTGTTATTTATATGTTGATGTCCGCAGTTTAAAGAGTTTTAAAATATGTCAGTATCATCCATGGTGCAATTAAATTTTATATGTAAATGCTCAATTAAAAAATCTGAAACTTCATTATTTACAGTGAACAAGGCTAATATCTTTCATGTAGCATAGCATAGGAAAAAATTCTCTTCTTATTCTAACTTGAGAATTGACATAAACTATTACCTAAAGACTAATAATCTAAGAAATTCACATTTTTGTCTATGTCACTTTAACCAGTTATTGGGCCTGTATAATGTATATAGCAATTTGTAATGGGAAAACATAAATAAATGTTTACCAAATGTATGGTTATCGAGTGAGATTTTGTCAAATGAAGTTTATTTGGGGATAATTTAATATGTTGTTGTCATACTAATTTGTCCAGAGATATTTCTGGTTTCATAAATTGTTTCATTTTAATTAAAAGATGATATTGGGAAAGTTAAGTTAGTTCAGTATATTCAGTATTGAGTTTCATAGTATAGGCTTTGGAGTCAGGATGGCTAGGTTTACATTCCAGATGACAATTACTAGCAGTATGACTTTATGCACAAATGTGTATAAGAGCTTATTGTTGCTTTGTCTGCAAATGGAGATGACAGTGCTAAAAATTCTTGTTAATAATACCTGAGATATTTAGTGTTAGGATTTTTGCACATGACCATGAATGAATGTTAGCGCCTGTTGCTATTTCTCTTTCTCTTCTGTCTTATTCCTATCACAACTCTGCTACCTCACTTCCTCTGTCTCCCCACTATGATTATTGTTGTTATCATCACTGTTACTGTCATTATTCTATAAGTGTTCTTATCCCATGGCCTTCTTTTCCTAATTTACTTTTTTCCTTTTTGTCATACAGACATACAGATAATTAGGATTTGGTTGTTTTTTTTTTTATATTTTTTTCTTTTTGTTTCTCTTCCCGCTCCTATAATCTCCCTTCCAATTTCATGTTACAGAACACTTTGTCCTTCCTCTTATTGCATACCTCTTCCCTTCTCATGGTCTTCTATCAAGCTTCATAACCAATAGAATTTCTCAAATCCCTTTATTTTTATACACACATACATTCAAAATTATGGTCTGCATATGAAAGAGAACATATGATTTTTGTCTTTCTGGGCCTGGGTTACCTCACTTAATATAAACTTTTCTAGCTCCATTGATTTTCCTGAAAAGTACATAATTTTATTTTTCTTCACAGCTGAATAGAATTCCATTTTGTATATGTTCCTGCTTTCTACACACATCCAGCCTACATAATTAACTGACTAGTCTTTCCTTGGCATTATCCTCACCATGTCTTTCCCTTTTGCAGAAATCTAACAGGTGCAATCCATGCTACTGAATCTATCATTAATGGTCTTTACTGAGCTTAGTGCTTGTCCTTGGATAGTGTTCGGATTCTTGGCTTTTCTCCTTCATTTCAAGAAATCAAACCATGTATCTGTTGCTGGGTAAAAAAAATAACATGATATGAGTGAAAAGGGAAATAGTACAAAGATATTGAAAATTATGATGCCAGTATTAATATATGCAAAAATCCTAACACTTTACATTTGTTTACAAGCTTATCACTGTAAATAACTGCTATATAAATAAGCATATATATATCTATATATATTTATATAATCTTTTCACTCATATGTACACTTATAATTTTAGGGTTAAAATGCTTTTGGGATCTTTTACTCCCTTTTTGGTTGTTCTTACCTAGACAAGAAACAACAACTTTGCTAGAGTGACCAAAATACATAATACAAATATTTATGTTATACTAAATTAGGCATAAAGAAGTCTCTTTTAGAGTTAATTTCTTTCAAAAATATTTTCCATATTTATTGTCAAAAATTAGATATAATGCATGAGAAAGTCTTATGATGATACCCCCATTTCCCTCCTCCCTGCCCCCAAAGCACTGGGAGCCCTCCACAATGGGCTTGCTGGACCAGTTCATGGGATAGGTGGTTATAGATTGTACCTTCATCTTTTTTTCTTTGTTGCTGCTGAGGGGGTGATGGCTCCGGGTGTTCTCTTAAAATCTCCCCACCCTTCCACTCAGATCCCTGAGTCATGGTGGGTGAGTTTTAGGTCTGCTTTAGTGTTGAGGTCTTGAAAGTCTCCAGATTTCTGCTTTGGTTTGTGTTGGCATCATCAATGCTTGTCTCCATTTTCCTTTCCCAGGTTAACTTACCTGTGGAGTTAGGTCTCTTGCTCATCTCACCACTTCCTCAAAGGTTTCCACTGGACTCTATATCATAAATTTGGGGTGGTTCATCACTTGCCTGGGTGACAGACAGTATCTCAGGTCCTGTTGGTGGGACTGGGTTGTCCATGGTTCTCAATGCCTTCTGAAACATACAAACAGAATCTCCAACAGAGAGTGAGACCAATGTTGGTTAAATGAGACAGATGTTAATTTGGCAAGTTTCTAATGGGTATAGCCTCACTGTAGATCTCTCGTTAGTGGGGGTTTGCCCTTGGAGCCTTGGAGGTTCTTGGTCCTGATATGGTTTTACCATGGATCCTAGTTCCAGTTAAGGTTTTCCTGCCACTGAATGGATCTCTTAACCAATTATCAAGCTATTGATTGCCTGCCTTGGTTTTAGTGCCCCTATTACACAGATGAGCACATTTTGGTTTACTGGTCTTTACAATGTAGCCATGTCTTCTGCATTCTCATAGTATCATTCAGTATTGTATTTCAGTGCCCTCTAAATTCTCAGGATATCTTTGGTCAGTTTCTCCTGGCATCTCATGTAATGCCTTCAAGCACTACACATGCTACCATCTGGGGGCTGGGTACTATTGTGGATTAGTAGGATCTTTCAGTGTTGTGTGACTGTATTTTCAGCAATAGGGTCTAACCTTTTGCCTGGGGTGGGTATTCAAGAGCTGTGACAGAAGCCTGTCTTATTTTAGGGAGCTCATGAGCCTCTTAGATCAACAACTCAGTGTGGGAAGTAACCAATGACTGGTTCAGGGTGTTACAGGCCAGAGAAGTTTGTCTTGGGGTTAGGCTACCTCCTACCCTATTCAGGGCTTCTCTTACCTGATGATGCCTATGGCTTCCTTGAGGGTTTACTGTGTGAAAATAAGGATTTTATGGAATCATACATTAGTGGTTTAGATTGGTGTATATTTCCCCCTTCCACATTCCTCTCCCCCTTTCCCAGTTTCTTCTATCCCCTTTGTCAGTCTCTCAATTCACTTGACAGTTTTTTGTTCTTTGTTAATGTTCTGGCATAACCTGCTTTGTAACTGCATATGAGGGAAAATATGTGGCACTTGACACTCTGTTCTTCTGTGAGTTTACTAAGTATGATCTACTCCATGTCTGTCCACTTTTCTTTAAATGTCATTATGTCTTTTTTTTTACTTTCAGCTGAGTAGAATTCCATAGTGCATGTGTAAACTTTGATATCCAACAGTGATGGACATTTGGGTTGATTCCATTTCTTAGCTGTTATGAATTGAACTGCTATAAACCTGATTAAACAAATGTATTTGTTCTGAGGTGAGAAATCATGAGGGTAGATGCCCAGCAGAGGGATAGCTGGGTCCATATCCCATGGTAGCTCTATATCCATCCTATTCAGGAGCCTCCACACTGATTTTCATAGTTGTTGTACCAGTTTGCAATCCCACCAGCAGTGATGGAGGGTTCCTTTTTCCCACATCCTCGCCAGCATCTAATGTTGTTGGATTTTTTAATGATTGCCATTCTGAATGGAGTAAGGTGGAATCTCATTGTTGTTTTGATTTGCATTTCCCTGATAATTAAGGTTGATAAACATGTTCTTAAATGAAAATAGGTCATGTGTATTTCCCTCTCTGTGAATTCTGTGTTGAATTCAGTGCCCTATTTTGTGAGAATGCCATTTATGTTTTTATTACCTATTTTTTTGAGTTCTTTGTAATTTCTAGATATTAGACCTCTGTCTGAGTTCTTCATTTTATTCTCCGTTTTTCTTTTGTTGTTGTTGTTGTTGTTACCCAGACAAGAAACAACAACTTTGCTAGAGTGACTAAAATACACACATAATATAAATAAACATTTTTGATTACTAAATTATGCCTGAAGAAGGCTTTTTAACGATTTTTTTAAAGTTATTTTTAAAATATTTTTTCAATATTTATTATCAATAATTAGATACGTTTAATGTTCAAGTCTTGTGATGGTACACCCATTTCCTTCCTCCCAGTCCCTAACCTGCTTTGGGCACTCCTCAGTGAGATTGCTGGAGCAGTCCATGACATAGCGGGCTATGAATTATGCATGAAGAAGCCAGTTTTTTTTTCTTCTTTGAATTTTGTTTTTGGGAGGGGGCAATGTCTCTGGATAGTCCCCCCACCATGGCTCTTAAAATCTTTCTGGACCCACATCTGCAAAGTTACCTGAGTTATGAGGGGTGAGTTTTAGGTCTGCTTTGATTTAAAAAGGTATATGTGAAAATGTTGTTAGGGATCTAACAAGTTGCTTACATCCTGGAAATTAAATAAAGCATTGTGACATCTGAATTACCAGCACATAAGGAATACATAAATATAAACTATGGAGATTTTTTTAAATACACAAAGTTGAAGGCATTTCACACCATCTATGGATATCTCAGAAGTTCAAAACAATTTCTTCTTTTAGGAAATTCTCTACTATTTGTTATTCATTTGGCCAGCAGATAAAAAATAGTCCTTATGAAGAGTAAAACAAGCAAAATACCTCCGTTTAATATGATCTGTCTTGTCATTGACAAGTTTTGCCTAGACTCCATAATCATAGTTGAGGGAAGATGTGTTATTTTGTGTACCATAAACAAACATAACCTCCTAAAGCAAGGTGGAAATGTAAGGTCCATAAAACTGGTTTTATAAATTTAATCCAAAGAGAAGCAGAAAACAAAATTCAAATGATTCTTCAATCCATGGCACAGCCTTAACTATGCTGTCCTGGCAGGGAAAATGATGGCATGAGCAGAGGGGTGGACGTCACCCTGCCACAGTACTAGAAATAGCGGCAGGAAGGTGTGCCAAACACTGGCAAGGAGAAGCTGGTTTATAACCCCCATAAGCCCGCCCCCAACAACAAAGCTCCATCGAGGTTGTAAAATCCAAACTGCCATCAGCTGAGGATCGATTATCCAGAACCCAATCATTTGTTTGTGGGGGACACCTGGATCAAACCATGACAGAGACTAAAGAAAACATCATTGAATAATGAATGTGTCATTGAAGAAATCAAGAAAAAAATCTAGAATTGAATGGCAATAAGAACCCAGCAGACAAATCCTAGGTGATATGATGGAGGCATTCCTGCAAAGGAAGTTTATAGCTCCAGGACCGTACATTAAAAAATAAATAATTTAATGCTGTACTTGAAGGCCTTAGATAAATGAGAACAACCAAGTCCAAAAGTACTAAATGAAAACAAATAATATCAGGATAAAAAAATCAATTAAACTGAAATAAAAAAATTAAAAAGAATCCATGAAAAAAGTTGGTTCTTTGAAAATATAAATAAGATAGATAAAACTGTAATGAAATTAGCAAAAATAAGAGATAGATGACCCAAATCAATAAAATTAGGACAAAAGGAGATGTTATACTAATAAAATTCTGAAAATCATGAGATACTTTAAAATCTATATTACATGCAATTTGGAGAATGTAAAGATGCAAAGGAAATGAAGGAATCTTCTATATACATACAACTTACAAACATTAAAGTGAGAGGAGATGAGAAAAATAATTTAAAATGCTCTATAATAAGCAAGATTAAAATTGTTATTAAAATTTCTCAAGCCAATAAAAGACCAGATGTATTCACTGTAGAATTTTACTAGACCTCTAAAGAAAAACTAATTATATGCAAATTATTTCCTAAAATAGAAAATTAAGGGATGTTCCCTAAATTCTTCTGTGTTGCACCATTATATTAATAGCCAAACAAGACAGAGACACAGGGGAAAAAAATCAAAACTGTATTAACAATATCCCTTTTGAACATAGATGCAATGATTCCCAGTAGAATCTTTTCAAATAGAATCCAAGAACATAATCAAAAATTCAATCTCAGTCAAGTCTGCTTCATTTTTGAGATTCAGAAAATTTTCAACATTCATAAATAAAAACAGGTTATACATCACATAATTTACTCAAGGATAGATGCAGAAACCATCTTTAACAGAATCCAACATTGCTTCATGATAAATGGATAGCCAGCATCATGTTAAGTGGAGAGAAAATGAATGCATTTCTAGTAAAATTTCAAACAAGACAAAGGTGTCCACTCTTTCCTCTAATAAAGTGCTTGAAGTCTTAACTATAGGTTATGTTTAGAAAAAGAAATAAAAATAATATAAATTGGAAAGGAGGTAGTCAAATTTCCTTATTTGCAGATGATATTATTCTGTATATGAGACACTAAACACTTCACAAGATAACGCCTAGAGCTGACAAGCTGCCACTCCAAGTAAAGCCAGATGCACAAAGTGAGACATGTATCTGGAGTTCGTTTGCAGTGGCAAGAGGCCCTGCCTCCCCTCTCTCCAAAAAAATAAAAGTTAAAAAGAGAATGGAGAATGTAATGAGAAGGGATTATGACCACAATATATTATATGAATGTATAAACAGGATACCTTGCCACAAGGACTAATACAGACAGCCCACAGAGGAGGATATACAACTGATCAGGGATGGGGAGGGGGGGAATTGGGGAATTCGGGATAACAACGCATGGTTTGCCCACTAAATAATGTAACACATTATGGACAATAAATATATATTAAAAAAATATATATAAATGTTCCCAAGCTCCCCCAAAAAAAAATTGTCAATAAAGAAAAATAGGCTGGGCATAGTATTTCACACCTATAATACCAGTACTTGGAGATAGAAGAAAGAGAATAACAAGTTCATCTGCATACTCAGCTGCTTAATGAGTTCAGAAGTAATCTGAGCTACACAAGACTCTGTCTGAAGAAAAATACTTTAAAAAGAAATAAAAATAAAAATAATGGCTTTTAAATGGTAAAAATGAGACTATATCTCTGATTTTGTTTATTGAGAATTTCAATACATAAACATACTTTAATTGTTAATAATCCCTCCTATTAGCTTCTTTTGACTCTTCCCCCATCCACATTACATGGAACTCCCTCTATTTTCCATGTAGTCCCTCTCTAGTTTGATATCTCCTTTCTTTTTCTATTCCTTCTCCTCCCCAGTCTTCTTCTACCTCATCTTTTTTTCCCCTTTGGTAAGATCATGAATGTACCAGTCACGTCATGTCAACAAGGTAGTATCCTTCAAAATAATGCTCCCCACCCTCTTGATCTTACATTCTTTATGATTTCTTTTGTACTTTTTATAGGTCTTATGAGATCATACAAAATCCATTATTTATTGATTTTTTCATTTTAACAGTTTTATAAAGATATAGCAGAAAAGTAAGATAATATCTATAATATCAGAGGTGTTTAATTTTTAATTTCTATAAAATGTTCTTTGTGATACACAAGAGACTGCCCTTTGTTTATAATCTAGCGCATAAGAATTTCTAAAATACTGTAGTTCTTTTTAGAATGTATTAATTACATAAATAATAACATTTGATATTTTAATACTATGCATAGATTAAACCATGTAGTACTTTCCACATTGTAGAATTGACATCTAAAGTTCTGTGATATTTAAGTAATTTGAGAAAACTATTCTTAACACCAGATAGAAATTTTCCATTTCACTATACTGACAATAGTGTGGCAAATGTTAGAAAATTCACATACCCCCCATCAATATACATTTAATAATAAACTAAGAAGAGCAATGAGAATCTGTAGGGTTCAGTTGCCAGGATAATATCTGGTAATATTCAGCTGTGTGACAACCTTGGGAAATAAATTATGCCAAATGGTACCTGGAAAGAAAGACTACAGTGACAGTAATATTTTATTCATGCATTTCTTAAAATTAGTGGAGTTGTATTTCATTTGGACAAATATTAAATAAATATAAGGAACTCAAAGAGGGCAATATTAGTGTTTAATTGGCAATAAGCAATAAAATTAATAAAACAATTTTTTTCAGCATCATTTATTTTATTATCATAAACTTAATTCATAATTTTGGAAACCTCTTGAAAAATAATGTTTATAACCAATAATATTAATTGAAATAATTTCTGTCTGAAATTTTGTATTGTGTAAATAAACCTGAGTAATTTGGAAGCAGTGGTAAAAGGAAATGCATCCTAATGCTTATATCTTGAAATTTGTCATTAATAGATGATTTTATTCTGATATCTATTTAAATAAATAAAATGTAGATTCCTTCACTTTCCAGTGCTTTCTTTTTTATAAGTCTCTACTGAAAGATCAAAAAAAAGCCCCAGACTCACTATATATTTTCAATCTCCATATGTGATGCAAGTTTATTTGTGTTAGGTAAACACTGCTAATGCAACACAAATGGTAGAATTTGACTGTAATGACTTATTTAGTATATTTAAAGTGAGTTGCTAAGCATGAACATTTTAATATATCACATTAAGAGATTATATGTTAGACAAAAATGATAATTGAAGAGATGTATAATTAATTCTTTAATTTCATAATAATCATGTAAATATTGATTTTCAAATAGTTTGAAATTGGACCTAGGCCAAATCCCCTCAGAAACATATTTCTTAAAAGATATGTCAATGTACTTCTTACTTTCAAAGACAAAATATAAAGGTGTTTTATAGAACTCTCCACTGTATTTAGTAAATTACTTATTTCTTGGTTGGTATATATAGAAATTATATTGATGTTCCCTAAAGTATAGTCCATGTGAGTCCATTATTGCAACTCCATGATCATTTCTACTAGCTGTTTGATAAGGACTTGGATAAAATTATGATAAATGTTTAAGTGTGTACACATGGTAATGCAAAGAGAGAGAGCAAATAAATGAGAGACTACAGTCACTTTTATGTGGTATATCTAAATAACAAATCCCAATTAAATATCTATTAGTTCCTACATATTTATAAATTATCAGCTCTCATAATGTGCTAATCATGAAGTATAAATAGTAGGGCTTTCCCATCCCAAGTTTATACCCTTATGAAATAAATTGTAGTAAGTCAACATTAGAATTAATATAGGTAATTAAACTTACCTATAACTAAGACGAACATACTTAGTTATAGGTAAGTTTTCCACATTCTAAAATTTTATCAGTATTGCTATTGCTGAGCTGTATTCATTCCCTGTCCTTTATGTTATGAATGCAATGAGTGATAAAAATATTAGTAGAAAGCTTATCTGAGGAATGAAAAGTTATTGATGTTATTGTGCATCACTCGAGTTATTTTGGATTAATGATACTGGTATTGGTTCTATTCCATATTTATAATGTGTTAGAAATGAACTGCCTCATTTCTTCTGCCCAAACTGCACTTTAATTTCAGAATGTCATAAAGATGCCTACCACATTTGGAAAAGAAATTGAACAACTTGAGCATACTATTGACTGTGTTCTTGTCCTGATATCTGAAAGAAGAACGACTGGTAGTCTACATGGCCTTAATGAACAACCACCTTGTAACATTCTTTTTTTTTAATATATATTTATTGTCCATAATGAGTTACATTATTTAGTGGGCAAACCATGCGTTGTTATCCCGAAGTCCCCAATTCCCCCCCTCCCCATCCCTGATCAGTTGTATATCCTCCACCGTGGGCTGTCTGTATTAGTCCTTGTGGCAAGGGATCCTGTATATCTTAGTACTCATCCCGGTCTTCCTGGCCCAAGTGTGTTGTTACTGATGCACAGCCATTGTTGAACTGGTTAATATGATCAAAATGATACTAAACATATTGGAAAGGTAATTCCTAATATCTGACATTTGTAGCCTAAGATAGTTACATTTTCCCTCTTATAATCTCAGAAATGTTAAGTCTGAACTGGATCATATATCTACACTTTTGTCCAAAGATGTATACAGACATATTATTGATGCTATCTATATCTCACTAGAGTGTATAATAGTTATATAATTCTACAAGACTTGCTTATACAATTTATCTAATTGTTAACAATAAATAAGCTAAAATAAAAAATAAAATTAAATCTGACCACCTGACCTTTAGTGAAAACATTCATTTTACAAATTTAGTATGTTTCATTAAGGAGTCACTTTGGATTTTCCTAATAGATTAAGCTCCACTTATACATTGAAAATAAAAATTACTTTTCTGACATCTCTCATGAATGCACAACAGTTCTAAATGACTATACCTGGACTATTTGCAGCATCTAAATTTTTTTCTTTTCTATATTAGATACTAATTTACTTTTAAATAACAAGCGTTAGTCTTATTTCTAAAACCTTATATTACTAAAGAAAGTTATTAAAATACAAGGCTAAATGTTTCTGATTGTGCTTTGATAATATGCTTAGCATGATTGTTTTGATTTTCTATTTTTATCAATGAGAGTAGTATATCATTGGTTCTATACACAAATGAGTCATTTCACAGATATTTTTTCCTAGGCCTTTTGCTTCTTCTAATTGAAGGAAAAAAGAGAGCAAGAAAATGAGACTCATGGGTTTATGGTTAATGATAGGACACAATGAGAGATGTCATGATTCTTTTCTCTACACATTTGATTTACCTTCTCTCTTACTAATCCAAAGTTTCTCTCTTGCAATTAATATTTGATTGCAAGTGTGCTTGTTCACATAAAGAAGAAACTATGGAACAATTGACATAGTAGCTCAAAAGAACTTTAAACTGAGTATCAGAGGAAATTTGACAAATTCTCTAGTTTTTCTAGTTCTTTCTATATGAGTTTATTAAAAGCAACTATCTGGTAACCAGCTACAACAAAGAAAGCTGGAATCATAATCAAAAATCAAATAATCTGAATACTTGGAATAAACTGCACCTTAGGAACAGACAGCAAAGATTGTCACAGCAAAAAGAACCACCCCAAATATACACAATCCACTAACCTAACATTTGATAATTCATAGTCCCATTGTTTCAATTTATTCTCGTTAAAAATCCCACACCAGTGTGTTATAATATTAAAAAGATCTCTAGAAGTATTTCAACAAATTCCTCTCCTTAAGTGCTTCTTAGCTTTCATCAGTGAAACCAGGTACCATTGAAGAGGACTTACCTTGTTCCACCTGTCTTAGGATAATCCAATTTCTTTCAGAAAAAAATGATCTATACAAAATGACAAATGAGTTATATCATATTAGCATCATTCTAAATGAAACTTTAAAAAAATTTAACTGAATTACAGAGTTCTAGGTTTCTACTTTAAGAGCAGGTGCTACCAAATAACAGGTATGAAAATTAAGTAAATATTTTCACTGAGGTTATCTCATTGAACATTCTAAAATATGATCTTTGAATACCAAAGTCCTGTGATTGAAAACAGCAAAAAATAATAATGTTATGTGCTTTGCCGACCATGTTGTTTTAAAAAAATTCAGTACTTTAAATTCCTATATTTAAATAATTTCAATTGTCAATAACTTTATAGGAAAGTCTACATTGTTGGACGTTTTAAGAGGAATTCATCTGACTTATTTCTGAAAACAGAGTTCCATTATTTTAAAAGAGTAACTAGGGCTCAACAAAATTGAATGCCCTATACATAATTATATTTTCCAGACATACCAAAATAAGTTTAAATTATCAATTAGAAGATTTGCATCTTATTTCTTTGAAATTGAATCACTGTATACCTAGGAAAATGTTTTTGTCATTTATCCTAAGTTTTCTAATATCTGTGCATCTAGAAATGGGAAAGTATTTGTAAATATTTAAATTTTTCTATGATAATTTTTAGCCTGAATTCTTTGTAAATTGTTACTCAAACTATGATTTGACTTTGCTCATCCTAGTTTAATTAATTCTATCTTTTGATTATTAATTATTTTAACTTTTCTTAGTCTTGTGAGTTTTCTTGGTAATTAAGGTAAAAATAACTATTGAAAATCAAAATTCACTTGAGATTAATTCAAAGCATCATTATCAATAAAAGGATAAAACTTAGTTACCTGATGTACTCCCCTGTCACATCTATCTATCTATCTATCTATCTATCTATCTATCTATCTATCTATCTATATATTATATATATATATATAATTTTTAGGATTTACAGAAAATTACTTCAACATTTTATGACCTACAGGATATGAAATATTAATTTTATAAGTATTAAAAGAGTGCACATGCATGAAAAGCTACATTTTAATGTTGCTTTAAGTAAAATAACATATATTTAATAATCTGCCATAGAAGTTAAGAACCTTTAACAAATTTAGTTGAAAAGAAATTTAGAATCTGTTGACTAGCATTTTTCTCATTATGTCGTCATTAGCCTTTGAAACTATTAGGAGTTTACTGATATGAGTTAGAACATTTTATACGACAAAACTTCTTGAGAGGCAATATATAGTAATTGAAGACGTCTTATCTAAGCTAGGTACCCAAAATTATCCTTGTAAGGAAACATTTGTTGAGAAAATTTTATGTTGAAAATTAAGGGGTAGGGCAAATGAAGGAAAATGAAAACCCGTTCAATATTTTCTTACTTATTTGCTTATTATTTTGGGTTCCAGAAACAAAGGGAGCATGACCAAAGAATTTTTTCCTTATATGTGATACTCCAGACCAATTTATAGGAGATCACCCTATAGATGCTCATAAATACGTTACTAATTTATAAGCTAAATTGTATCTAATTACCTCTTACAAATATGTATAATTATTGCTTTTAAATAAAGAAGTAATGTGAATCCCCATGCTATATGCTTCAGAATTGGACCTCAAAATGTAATGTAATTTTAATGCAAACATTAGAGATGGTAATCGTCTAGGAATTTAGATTAGACTATAAATTCCTTTTTTCCTGTTGATTCTTAAAAAGTCATTTCCTCTGTGAGAATAAATGTGGATTTAGCACTACAATGATTAATTTATTTTACAAATAACTTCCTGAAAATTGTTGTGCATTTTAAAAATACATTTATTGGGGGTTTAAATGCAAGCATCTTGCACATGGTAAGCAAGTAGTCCATTGCTGAGTTGTGCACCCACATGAAATATCCTTAATATAAAAATGAGATAGATGATAAGTTGGAAACACAGGTGTGTTAATTTCATCCCATTGTTCAAATGTCCAGTTGTTGTCTATAAAAGTCTATATGGCCTATGTTAGATATAAATGACAAGACCCAAACATTTCATTTAGTTTTGTTTTAAACTAATTAATTTTTATCTCATTGGAGGCCAAAAATTAATAAAACCCACAGCAAATCCTAGTTTTCAAGGAATTGATAATTTACTTGTGGATAATATAGTTAGCTAATATTTTACAAATTTCTTTCTTCCTATATTTTCTTTATGTAATCATTTGTAAAGAAGTTAAGAAATAGGAAGTAACATAAAATAGTTCTTATAATTCCTTGTAGCTTCCTTTTACAATAATTTGAAAACAGGAACAACTATTAAAATTGTGTTATTACTATCTTGCCCCTTATTAAGTCCATATACATACTGTATTTAATAAGCTTTTACATACACTCTTGATACTTGTTTGACATAATATTGTGATTTCTAGAATTCAGCTGACAGTTTTTCACTTCTTGTTACAAAACTTTATGTGTTTTGGATAATAATTTTCAGTTTCCGGAGTTGTAAAAACATGATACTTAAAAAAAAACTCAGATTGATGGAATATCTTTGTCACCCTTCCCTGGCAGGCCTTCATTTGACTGCATGTCAGAATTTTCCAGTCTGAAAAGTTATCTCATTGAACATGTCACATTACTGAAATATTTCTCTGAACAGGTAAGACATTTTGTTGTTCTGTTCTCCATACATATTCATATAC
Organism: Zapus hudsonius; assembly: GCA_004024765.1. Lineage (NCBI taxonomy): Eukaryota > Metazoa > Chordata > Mammalia > Rodentia > Dipodidae > Zapus > Zapus hudsonius. Next base: position 421 of record PVHP010036439.1, on the reverse strand, counting down.
ATTTATTCATCAAGTCCAGTAAAATTATCTTCACTAACACTAGTGCAACCTGTGTCTTTTTTTTACCACTGCATAGATGCCAACAATGAAATGCAGACCAATATTTAGTTAGAAACAGATTTTTTTTTCTTTTTTGTTCATAATGATTTACATTGTTTAGTGGGCCAACCATGAGTTGTTATCCCCAATTCCCCGTTGCCCCCCTTTCCCATCCCCAGTCAGCTGGATATCCTCCTCCGTGGGCCATCTGTATCAGTCTTTGTGGTAGGGGACCATGCATAGCCCAGTCTTCAGGCGGGTTCTCATAACCCAAGTGTGTTGTTACTGAAGGTTGCCAAGTCTCTGATATTCTCTCCCACCACGGCTCTCACAATCTTTCCGTCTCCTCTTCCGCTCAGTTCCCTGAGTCGTGGTGGGTGAG
>PVHP010036438.1:0-17899 GCA_004024765.1 Zapus hudsonius | reverse complement strand
ACCACTCCTACTGTCACCTCTGAAACCACCACGCCTACAGTCACCTCTGAAATCACCACTCCTACTGTGACATCTGAATCCACCACTCCTACAGTCACCTCTGAAACCACCACATCGACTGTGACCTCTGATACCACCACTCCTACAGTCACCTCTGAAACCACCACTCTTACAGTCACCTCTGAAACCACCACTCCTACTGTGACCTCTGAAACCACTACTCCTACTGTCACGTCGGAAACTACCACGCCTACAGTCACCTCTGAAACCACCACTCCTACTGTCACCTCTGAAACCAGCACTCCTAAAATCACCCCTGAAACCACCACTACTACTGTCATCCCTGAAACGTCCACTCACTTGACCACCACTACTGAATGGACCACGTCTCCTGTGATTCCAACCACAACAGCAAGTAATTAATTTTTGTCTCTCACTGTGTCTTAGTGTCTTTGTCTCCGTTGCTCTTTTTTTTTCTCTGTATTTTTCCTCTGTTTCTTGTATCTTTCTTTGTGTAGTTAGTCCCTGGGGTTTTGCATGGAATTAAAGCAGTATGAGTGATGTAACTGCTCTCTTCTATATGTTTTGATAAGGTTCTCAAGACAGGGTCTCCCTGTATCTCTGCCTGAGCTTTAAGTCACTGTGCAACCACTAGGTTACCTAGAGCTCACAGCTCTCCTCCTACCTCACCTCTGCAATAGTAGACTTAAAGGCTTGGGTCACCACCTCTTTTTTCTGCCCTATTTATTTATTTATTTATTTATTTTTCAATATTGGGTCTTACTCTAGCTCAGGCTGACCTAAATTCTCTATGTAGTCTCAGGCTTGCCTCAAACTCACAGAGATCCATGCCTACTTCTGCCTCCAGAGTGCTGGGATCAAAGGTGTGTACCACCACACCTGGCTCCTTTTTAAAAGTAAATAAATAAATAAACTCAGTCTCTATTAGCAGCCCAGTCTGGCTTTTAACTCATGATCCTTTGCTTCAACAAAGTTGCCGAAATTATAGTCATGCACACTTACAGTCAATTTGTACTCTCTTTGAAACTAATCAGTATTTCCAATCTCTAGTTTCCTCCATTTAAAAATTATTTATTTGTATTTGTGTGTGTGTGTGTGTGTGTGTGTGTGTGTGTGTGTGTGTGCGTGCATGAGGGTCTGTTGCTGCTGCATGCATACACCACATTTTGCCTCTGACTTTACATGCTTGCTGGGGAATTGAACCCTTGCAGCAGGGCTTGCATGCAAGTGCTTTAATCGCTGAGCCATCTCATTTGATTAAGTCTTTTACTCCACTGGTGCTCACAATGTAACGTGTCTTCAGTCCTGTATTCCCAGCACTCATGACTCTGCTCTTGTTCTCTTATGCTTTTTTTCCCTTTCAGATCATATATTCCCTTTCCCCTGGGCACTGCCTACTCCTCAGTCAGCTGTGCACATGTCTTTTTCTTATGTTTTGTACTTTGCATGGCCTTATCCCTTTGCCTTTGTGCCATATTTTCATCAACTCTGGATATTGTACTTGTGTTCCTTCTTAGGTCGTTCCTTTTCTCATTACTGATTAGGTGTGTGAATGTTTTGATTTGGCTTTGAAGGAGCAGGTTCCCCTGGTTTCACATGTACTTTCTGCCTGCCACCATTAACTTTTTATTTTCATCTTATTAAATGGAGGTTTTTCTTTTCACTTATATCAGCTCTGTTCTCTCTCTCTCCCTCTCTCTCTTTGCCTGTGACTTTGTCTTTTTCCTCATGTCCCTCTTTTTTCTGTATCTCTAGAACCTTCACTTGACTGTCTTCATTCTTGTAACTATGCTCTCTGTCCCATGCTACACTTTAAAAAAAATATTTGTGCTGTTGACATTTAGGTGGTATGCAAATTATATGCTACATAGTATGAGGTATACTTTTGAATAGCACTCCCAGATTGAGAAAGAACATTTGGCATTCATTAAATAAAATATACAAATTAAAATACTTGAAACTATCCATTGAAGTTGAGCACGGTGGCACATGCCTGTAGTCCCAGCATTTGGAAGGCTGAGACAGGAGGGTCTTGTCTTTGAAGCCACCCTGGACTACATAGTGAGTTCCAGGCCAGTCTGGACTATATAATAAGACCCTGTCTCAAAAAAAAAAAAACAATGACAAGGAAGGAAGAAAGAAAGGGAGTGAGGGAGTAAGAGATAGAAAGAAGGAAGAAAAGTTGAAAGAGGGAAAAGGGCTGGAGAGATGGCTCAGCAGTTAAGACACTTGCCTACAAAGCCTAAGGACCGGGTTTGATTTCCCAGTGCCCACATAAAGCCAGATACACAAAGAGGTGCAGGCATCTGGAGTTCATATGCAGTGGCAGAAGGCCCTGGCACATCCATTGTATTTGTCTTGTCTCTCTGTCTCTGTTTCCATCCCTCCTTGAAAATAAATGAATATAAAGGAAAGGAAATAAAAGGCAAAGAATTATTGATACAGACTTACCATGGCTATCCTCACATACGGTCTGTATCTTGGAATTATGAAAGAGAAGACAGTTCTACTCTGGGCTCCTATGCCTTCTCAGAGTTTTTTTTTTATTTCTTTTTGTGTTTAACTCTAAATAGGTTCTATAGTTTTCCCTAATAAGTTTTTGTCCTGTGGGGGTCTTTGTTTCTCACACAAGGGGGCTCAGGGTCTTCAGTGTGGAAATCTGAACCTCGCATTCTCAGAAAGCCCTATGGGTATTGATTTTGTCTGCTTCATGTTGCTATACTCAAAATCTGGTGCTGGATAATGTATACAAAAGGGGGGGTTATTTAGCACATGATTCTGCAGCTGGAAGTTCTGAGCAGCATCTGAGGGTCCTCCCTGGCTGCTTCCCAACAGGGTCCAGAAGTGGAAAGGCACACACTCCATGTGCAGGGGCTGGGGATGTGGTCCCCAGTACCACGTGCACCAGACATGCCCGTGCACCCCTGTAATCCCAGCACTTTAGGAGGTCAAGGCAGGAGGACCAAAAGTTCAAGACCAGCCTTGGCTACATAGCAAGTTTGAGGAAAGGCTGGGCTACATGATCTTATCTCAGGAGAAATATTTTTTTAATATTTTCTTGTGGCCAAGCTTGGATACAAGTCTCTTGAAGGAACTAATCCACTCTAGTGAGACTTAATTTGCTCTGAGAGATCAGCATTAATTCATTCATGAAGGCAAGGCTTCGGTGACATAATTATCTTCCTCTGAGCCCCACCTCCTAAAGACTCCACCTCTTCCACCCCACAAATCTGGAGACCTTTGGAGGACAAGCCACATCCAACCCTAGATGCCCTCTGCCCCCCATATATAACCGCATGGCTGGACCACAGACGGGTCCACAGTCTCATCATGGCTACCTCTCTGAAAGTAGATGGTCTCCACTCCTGTCCTCTTATTCTTCCCCCACACCCACAAGTTTGCCTTCCCTTTGAGCTGGTGGCCAGTGGGCGAACACACTCCATCAGCTGCTGTTGCAGCTTCCTACCAACCTGGGCTTGGGCACGTCAGTCAGGTCTGGGCATCTTGTATGATGAGAGAAGGAAGCGTGACCTGGCATAGAACTTAAGGGTCTCCAGCACTCTCACGATCTGCAACTTACCTGTTTCTTCCTGAGTATCCTCAGTGGAAGACTTACAAGCAGACTACATGAGGTGATTACCATTGTGTGGTTGCTACTCTCTGAGTCTGCAGGGGGTAGATCAGCAGGCTGGAGCATCTTTGCAGAATAGACTCTGTCTCTGTCTCCTCCGACAGAACCCACCATGACTACTAATCTACACAGGCCCAGTAATTCACAAGAAACGAGAGAAATTGGGCATGGTGTAATCTCTGTGGATGCTGTAATCCCAGCATCCTAGGGGCTGAGGCAGGAGGATTGGATATTGCAGGTCAGCCTAGGCTACATAGTGAGACCTTGTCTCAAATAAGTAAGGGGCATAGGGAGATGGCTCAATAGTTACAAGTGTTTGCCTTGGAGTCTTCTGAAGTTCTGATCCTCAGCATCCACATGAAGCTGACACAAAGTGGCACGTGCATCTGTAATCCCAACTCGCCTATGGCCATGGGAGGCGGAGTCAGGAGAATCCTGAAGCTCTTTAGCCAGTTAGCCTGGCCTTTCCGGGAGCAAAAACAATGAGACTTTGTCTCAAGCAAGATGGAAGGAGTTGACTAACACCCCAAGGTTACCTCCATGCACACACACCCCAAAATTATCTAGAGGTCAAAATTTTAGATTTGTCACATTGACGCACATAGATTATAAGAGTTACCATTACACAGGGCGTGGTGGCGCACGCCTGTAATCCCAGCACTCAGGAGGCAGAGGTAGGAGGATTGCTGTGAGTTTCAGGTCAGCCTGAGACTATATAGTGAATTCCAGGTCAGCCTGGGCGAGAGTGAGACCCTACCTTAACGAAGAAAAAGAGTTATCATTAACTGCCTCTTTTGGTTTAAATGTCACTTACAGTCCCCCCTCAGACTCCATGCGTTAGGTAACTGTTCATGGGTATGAACAGTGAAAATAGGAACAAGCTCCAAGGCAACTCTTCTGAAGCAGATATTGAAGGGAAAGTGTGACGCTCATTCTCACCCTTGGGGGCATCTCCACGGGTCTCTTCCCTGGCTTCTCTCAGTCTCTGTCTCCTGTCTGGTCTTCCTCAGCCTTGATGATGTTGCGAATTCTCTTTCCTCACCAGTCTGGGCAAGCTAGACTCCAGGACTGGGTCAAGTTGGGCTCTTCTGGGACCCTTGGACAGTTCTCTTGGTCTCTCTCCTCCTCACCTCTGTCTGTAACGTGAGGCTGATGGTGTCCTACACATCCATGGTTTTGTGAGAGTGTCAGATTAGACAGTCACTGGGCATGGTGGCATTCATCTGTAATCCCAGGATTTAGGAGGCTGAGACAGGAGGATTGAAGTTCAGTGTCAGCTTAGGCTACATAGTAGAACTGGAAAGAGAAAAGGAGAGTGAGAAGAAGGAAGAAGAAAAGAAGGGAAGGGAAGAAGGAAAGATAGAAAGATGGATGGAAGGGAAAGAGAGAAAAGAAAGGAAGGGAGAGAAAGAGAAAAGTCAGTGTCTTTGGGAGCACATGTCAGGCTGCAACGTGCCATGCATATGTATGTGCTTGACTTTGGTCTGTCTCTTTCAGAGAACTGTCAGAACGGAGGGGTGTGGACAGGAACTGCCTGTCAATGCCCCACTGGCTTCACGGGAGAGCTGTGTGAGAACGCGGAGATCATCTGTCAGAATGGAGGCGTCTGGGATGGCATCAAATGTGTATGTCCAAGCCTCTACTATGGGCCAAGGTGTGAGAACGTGGTTGAGAGCCTCGAGATTGGTGAGTGGAGGGGCTGGGAGTGGTTCAGTGGATAAAAGCACTCTACTACTCCGCTCTATCCCCTGCCCAGACGAATGCATTTTCAGGGACTGAAGAGATGACTCTGTGGATAAAGTGCTCAGTACACAATCATGAGGACCTGAGTTCAGATCCCAAGCACCTATGTAAAAGCTGGGTGTGATTCCAGCTCTGGGGAGGCAGAGACAGGAGGATCCCTGGGGCTCACTGAATGGGTGAGCTTTAGGTTCAGTGTGAGAGCCCGTTTCAAAGAATAAGGTAGAAAGCACATGAAAAAGACAGCCTATGTCAACCTCTGGTCTCCACACACATGTGTACACTCAGTCATGTACACATACGTTTGATATGTTCAGATACAGACATGTGCACACCCCACACACATACACAAAAGTGCTTTTTTTTTTTTGAGGTAGGGTTTTGCTCTAGCCCAGGCTGACCAGGAATTCACTGAATAGTCTCAGGGTGGCCTCAAACTCACGGCGACCCTCCTACCAATGCCTTCCAAGTGCTGGGATTAAAGGTGTGCGCCACCATCATGACATCTCCCAGTGTATAATGGACTTATCAGGATGTAACCCCATTTTAATCCAAGGGGCATTTTTCTATGATAAGAGCAGAAAGCAATAGTGTGGAATTCTCTAAGAGAATGAAAGACCCATCGCAAGCCCCGAGGAACACAGAATGCTGTCTCCTTCCTCCAACGGACAGCATGTCGAGGGAGGCCCCATCACCTCCTGCATCCAGGGTGGGGTGGCTGGGGGTTCAGATTTCCTTGGTAAGGATGTCGCTCAGTACTTCTTCTGTCTGTCTCCTTTAGAGCAGACAGTCTCGGCCTCTGTTGAAGTGACCGTGAAGGTGACCAGTATAGAATACAGCACTCAGCTGGAGAACCGGGACTCTGAGGAGTTCAAGAATTTCAGTGATATATTCAAACAGCAGGTAAACCTGCGAAAACCAGTGACCAAGTTTTGTCGTGGGGGGTGGGGGCTGGGGGACTTCAAACAGCATGGGGTGAAAGACTGGTCTCTTGAGAAGGGACTTTTCTGTTTGGTCTCAGTGTCACTAGCAGATGGGGAAAGTCCCTGAGGTGACACAATGTCCCCTTACCTTTCAGATGCAAAAGATTTATGAAGGAATCCCTGAATATAAAGGAGTCAACATCACAAAGTTGAGGTAAGTATTTGGGGTTGGTCAGAAGAGAGTCTTTGGAGTGGAGAAAAATAGTCATAATTAGGAAGGCCATTATCACTGGGCCACCTAGGAGAGCCATACTGGACATCAATGACTGTGTGGCCTGAACACCAGAAAGCTATCATAATTCACAATTCTGGTGCCCGGATATTGGAGATTAAGGATGGTGTCTTTTTGCTGTTTCCCTGTGTGCAGATCTTAGCTATCCTTTTGTCCAAATGGATTCCTTTTCCTCCCTCCCTTCCTGACGCTGTCTCCCAGCTGGCCTCTAGCACTCCTGCCTAGAATCCTAGGTCTGCACAGGAGGCCATCTGTGTACATAGGGCTGGTAAAGATGACCATAGGTTGACTGACACTCATCCCTCCCTCCCCAGCCGTGGCAGTGTGGTGGTAGATTATGAAGTCATTCTGAGGGCCCAGTACACCCCAGGATATGAAGATGCATTTGAGACTATCAGAAATGAGGTGAAGGAAAAAATCCAGACCGCAACCGAACAGCAAATAGGCGACACTAAAAACTGTTCAGGTAAACTGCTCTGGGAGGCGTGATAAGAGTGGCTTCAGCCAGTCTCTCATCTCAGTCATCCTGCCTGCATTTTGTCCCTGGAGTGCGGGAGGGGGAGATTGTGAGACACTGAGTTCTAGGTACCAGTCTTGGTGCTTGTCAGTCATTCTGGCACATTCCATGACAGCCTTGGGTGGATGGCAGTTGCAAAGCCAGGCAGAGGCAGAAGTCCTGTAGAGCACCTGTATTGACAGTCAGGCAGGAGGGTCTGCTGGGAAGCAGGGATTGACCCGACTCATTACCTGATTCATGAGACGACATAGTGAATTCCAGATCAGCCTGGGCTAGAGCGAGACCTTACCTCGAAAAAACAGAAAAAGAAGAAGAAAGAGATAGAAAAGTAGAAGGACAAGAAGGAGGGGGAGAAAGAGGAGGAAGGGGAGGGAAAGGAAGGAGAAAGAAGCAGAAAGAGGAGGAGGAAGAAGGAGAAAGGGGGAGGAGGAGGTGTAGAGGGGGCTGTGCAAACCAACCCCCTACTTCTGCACCTGTATTAATTCTTTTTACTCCACCATGAAGAAAGTCGAAGAAGGATTTACTTTGGCACATGTGCCTCTGAGCTTGGCAGATGTGGCGGCAGCCAGCCTTACATGTGTCCTTGCCCCAAACCCTCAAGCCCTGTCCCCTTCCGCCCGCTAAGCTCTATGTCCCAAGGGTTCCACAACCTCCCAAAACAGCACCACCAACTGGAGACCAAGTGTGCAAACACAGGGGCCTATGGGAGACATTTCAAATTTCAACCATAACGCAGTTAGCCCTACCTTCCTCTCACACCTGCCTCAGCCACCTGAATAATGAGCTTTCTCTGTCTCCCTCGCAGCATTACTGTGTTTCAACTCAAGTGCCACGAAGGTGGAAAATATTTCAGTTACCAAATATGATCCTGAAGGTAGGAGATGCCAAGTGATGTTGGGAGAGGCTGGGGGAGATGGAGGGAGGGATGGAGCCAAGAGGAGCCAGGCGGAGGGCTGAGCCTCCTGATCCCAGGAGCTCTTCTGTGTCCCCTCAGAGGAATGCCGGAAGAAAGCTGGAGAGGAATATGCCGACTACTTCTCCGTGGAGTACAAGGACAACAAAGTCTACTGCATCACACCTTGCGTGGAGGGCTTCAACACCTCCATCTACTGCAACTTTGGCCAATGCAAGGTGCAGCGAAGTGGTGCCCGCTGCTTGTGAGTGTCCCACTTGGCCCCCAGCCCCTCTCCTTTAGGGTGACACCCAAAAGATCAGCTGGAGGACAAGGTGCTGGTACTATCTCCCAGAAGCATCCAGCCATGAAGGCATGGGCTTGAAGGTGAAGGGACGTGCATGGGCAGGCTTCGAGGTCAAGTCTGGGGTGGATATGGCAAATTGCCCGACCTGTTGTCCAAAGTGCCGAGAGGGCAGAAGCAAGATCCCAGGCTTTAGGGAGTTTCTACTCTGGCAGGGAGCCACAGGGCCTCGTTTCTGTGGAAAGAACAAATTGGTAAAATAGACAGAAACCTACATGGAACCGGGGAGCCTGAAAAGGCCAGTCACAGAGGTAGAAGAGCCAAGAAAGATGTTGCAAAGTGAAAACCAGGCGTGGTGGTTCACGCCTGTGATCCCAGCACTCTGGAGGCTGAGGCAGGAGTTCCAGGCTACCTAGAACACATAGTGAGACCTCATCTCAGAGAGAGAGAGAGAGAGAGAGAGAGAGAGAGAAGAAATTCTGGGTGGAAGGAGCCACTCATTGTCAGAGGCTTGGCATGGATTCCTGGAGGAGGGATCAGGGATTAGAAAGAGCATCTGGAGTAGAAGCACTTCAGTGGAAGGCTGGGGCCTCAACGGATAAAGCACTTGCCTTGAAGGCATGAGAACTGGAATCTGGATCCCCAGCACCCATGTAAACTCCTGCCCGTTTGTGATCCCAGCACTCAGAGGCAAAGACAGGGGATCCCCAGGGCAAGCTGGCTCACTAGTCAACCAGACCGAGGTTCAGCAAGAGACCCTGCCTCAGGAAATGGGGTGGGGAGCTTTCAAGGAAGATGTCCAGTGTCAACCTCTGATCGCACACACATATATGTATGCGCGCATGCATACCTACACACATGAAAGCATGTGTACACACACACACACCGCACACACAAGAGTTCTTGATCCAGCATGGGGGTGGCATGTCCGGATAGAGAAAAGAGCTAAAAGTGAGGGTGGTGAGTAGGCAGGTGGAAGTGTCAGCTTGGGGAACAGTCCAGGGAAGTCTCAGGATTGAGCTATCCTAAATCCTGGGTTACTACTGGAAGCAAAACCCAGGCCGGGCATGGTGGTGCAGGCCTATAATCCCAGCACTCGGGAGGCAGAGGTAGGAGGTTCACTGTGAGTTTGAGGCCAGCCTGGTCAGCCTTGGCTAGTGCGAGACCCTACCTTGAAAAACAAAAAATAAAAAAACCCTAGAGTCCCAGAGCTGGGCATTGGGCTCATGGTAGGACCAATCTAAAGGGCCCTTGGCTACCCGAGGGCCCAGCTGACAGTCTGTGCCCCCTCTCCCATCAGGTGCCTGTCCACAGACACTCACTGGTACAGCGGGCAGTACTGTGACCGTGGTATCCAGAAGAACCTGGTGTACGGGCTCGGGGGAGCTGGCATCGCCTTGCTGGTGGTAGTCCTCATCATCTTCGTGGTCATCTCCATCCACTCCAGGAGAGAGGCAGAAAGGTACGCTGCTGGCTCTGCCTCTTCTTGTCTTCTTCCAACTCCTCCTGTCTCATCCCTCCCTCCGTCTTCACTCTCTCCGTCCTTGAGGTGGGTTCCTGAAAAGAGCTAGAGCTCGCTCCTGTGTCCTTGTCGCTGTTCTGTGATAAGTCTCTGTGGTGTCTCCATCAATAGACAAAAGGCCAGAGTGTCTCGCCTGTACAAGTGGCAGGAAGAGGAAGGCAGAGCAAGTCCTGGAACCTTCCAGAACATTGGCTTTGATGCCCGTGAAGGTATTGGCAATCCCTGCTGGGCTCAAAATGTCTCATAGGGCAGGAAACATGGGGAACCCATGAGAAAATGCTGGTGTCCTCAGCATTCAGGCGGGAAGGGGGCTGGGGAGACGGCTCAGCAGGTAAGAGCACCTGCTGCACTCGAAGGAGGGCATGATCCCCTGCACCCATGTAAAAAGCCAAACATGGCCACAAATGCCCGTAAACCCAGTGCTGAGGGAGGTGGGAGTGGAGACAGGGAGGTCCCTGGGGCTCCCTGGTCAGCCAGCCTGACTGAAAACAGAGAGCTCCAGGTTCAGTGAGAGACTCTGTCTCAGGGAAGCAAGATGGAGAGCAGAGGAGGTGGATACCTGGTGTCATCCTCTGACCTCCACACGTGTGTGCATGAGGCACACACATCTGCATAGTCTCCGGCATTACAGGTGTGCATCAGCACACCTGGCTGTAGCTTGAAGGCTTGCATGGAGAGCTGCTGGCTTTCACGGGGGTGGGGTGAGCCCCCGATCTAGTCTACTGGTGAGGTTCCTCATCCTAACCACCTGTTCTCCTTTAGAACGAGAGGACTATGTCCACCTGGATTCCTTGTATAGCAACTTCCAGCCCTCCCTGAGACACATAGACCCCGAGAAGACGGTAAGAAGGGCCTCACCTCCCGCTCCCCTCAGCCCTCCGTCTCTCCTTCTCCAGGGTAGGACCCTTGGGCAAGCACAGCCACATGGTTTGGGTTACCCTGGGGGAAGTGGTCATAACTCTGGAAGGCAGAAGTCGAGGGAGAGGGAGCAGGTGGAAACGTTCTTCTATGAACTCATAAGGCTCTCTAAGTGTTCCCTTGATGCCCAACTTTAGATATTTCAAATTTTTCTTGCTTTTTTTTTTGAGGTAGGATCTCAGTCTAGCCCAGAATGACCTGGAATTCACTGTGTAGTCTCAGGTTGACCTCAAATTTAAGATGATCCTCCTACCTCTGCCTCCTAAGTAATGGGATTAAAGGTGTGCTCCACCATTCCCAGCTAAGTATTTCAGTTTTCTGTGAGTGTGTATGTGCGTGTGTGTACACACCTGAACACTCATCCCCCATTGAACTTCCACAGATTTCTGAGACCCTTCTGCCTCCCACCAGCAGCACTGGGATTATAAACACAGGCAACCATGCCTGGCTTTTTCTTTTGTACATGAGCGCTGAGGATCTGAATTCAGGTTTTCATGCTTGGGTTTGATCCCCAGGGCTGTGTAAACCAAGCATGGTGATTACACCTGTAATCCCAGCACTTAGGAGGTAGAGGCAGTAAGATCAGGAGTTCAAGGTCATCCTCATTTACATAGTATGAGGCCAGCCTGGGCTACATGAGACTGTCTTGGAAAACAGAAGGGCTGGGTGTGGGGATGCACACCTCTAATCCCAGCACTTAAGAGGCAGAGGTAGGAGGCTCTCTGAGTTCGAGGCCAGCCTGGAACTAGAGTTCCAGGTCAGCCTGAGCTAGAGTGAGACCCTACCTTAAAAGGGGGTGGAGGGATTGCTCAATGGTTAAAGGCACTTTCTTGCAAAGCCTAATGGCCCTGGTTTGATTCCCCCAAACCCATATAAAGCCAGAGCCTGAAATACTTAGCTGGGCTGTGGTGGCACACACCTTTAATCCCAGCACTTAGGAGTCAGAGGTAGGAGGATCTCCTTGAGTTCAAGGTCGGCCTGAGACTACATGGTGAATTCCACACAAAGTAGAACAGGCATCTGGAGTTCATCTGTAGCAACAAGAGGCCTGGGGTGCCCATTCTCTCTCTGTCTCTGTCTCTCTGTCTCTCTCTCTGTGCTTGTAAATAAATAAATAATATTTTTTCAAAAGAAGACAGCAATGTTTAACATGTTATTACTTTTCTTTCTTCACATCTATCTGCCCATTCAGCTTTGTCTGAAGTCTCTGGCAAAGCCTAAAGACCCAGGTTCGATTCCCCAGTATGCATGTAAAACCAGAAGCACAAGATGGGGCATGCCTCTGGAGTTCATTTGCAGTGGCCAAAGGCCCTGGTGTGCCCATTCTCTCTGTGTGTCTGTCTGTCTGTCTGTCTGTCTCTCTATTAAAACAAATCAAATATTTCTATTGTGGACTGAGGATGCACAGAACTCAGTTCCTGAATGAAGCCCTGACCTTGATTCCCAGCACCACATAAACGTGTGGTGCACGTTTGTAACCCCAGGACTGAGGAGGTGAATGATGGAAGATCAGAAGTCCAAGGTCATGAGTTCAAGGCTAGTCTGGGCTACATGAGATCCTGACTCAAAAAAAAATTAAAGTTGAGGTCATAAGACATAGCACGTGTTGGATTCAGACACTACTATCTAGAAAGAGTCTTGGGGCTGGAGAGATGGCTCAGTGGTTAAGGTGCTTACCTGCAAAGCCTAACAACCAGGGTTCAATTCCCCAGTGCCCACATAAAGCCTTATGCACAAGGTGGTACATGCATGTGGAATTTGTTTGCAGCGACCATATTCTCTCTCTCTCTCTCTCTCTCTCTCTCTCTCTCTCTCTCTCTCTCTCTCTCTCTCTCCTTGCAAATAAATAAGTTTTTTAAAAGAAAGTCTTATGACAAAAACACCCTAGATGGGCTGGCTATAAACACACCTGGCTGGGAAGAAGGCACAATCTAATTGTATTAAACAGGTAACAGGGCAAATGCCAGCTGAGGGCTTCCCTAAGCCAGGTTCTTCATGGATCCTGACTCCCCCCATTCTCTCTTTTCAGATCCAAATTCAGAGACCCCAAGTGGTCATGACATCATTGTAAACCTTAGCATGGAGACAACTTTGCAGAGAGCTGTGCACTCTGGGAATGAGGAGAAGCCAAGTGGCCAAGCTTGATGGTACCTTCCCCATTGAGAGCTGTCCCTAGAGACTTGCTGAGAAAGAACAAGTTGGAAATGAACACAGAAACCTGATGGAAACTCCAGTGGGCCTGTCCTGATGTTAGGCGAGGTCTCCCGAGGCTTCCAGAGTTGCTTCCACACTCCGGGCCCCGTTCAGCACCAAGGACAGCAGCCTGTCTTTCCCACACTGAACTGCGTTTCCTCTCCTAAGAACGACCGCATCCCATGTTCATGGAAAATCTCTATTTTCACCCCATACTATTTATCTTTGTAATGTTATGTTTATCTTTGTAAGACTATTAAAATTCTTATTTTTGTGCGTTCTGTTTTTTTTCTTAGAAAATATAAATGTTTATAATAACTAAACACAACCAAAGCAACTTGGTTAAATTTTCATGGATTCCAGACATTTCCTCATTCGCCATGCTATACAAGCTTCTGGGTCACATATGCCAAGTCCTTCTCTTCCCTCCAGGACTTGGGTGTCAGGACAATGAGAAGAAAATCTGCACCACAAAAGGGTGTCATCCCTGACTAGCTCAGTATCACCTGCCAGTCTCTGGAGAATGCCACAGGCAGGACCACAGCCCCTCAGGAAGAGAGGCAAGTTCTTCACTCGCTCCCTCAGCAAGACTTGTGTTTTCTTTTTATCTCCTGTGTGTGTGCACATGTGCATGTGTGTGCATGCGTGTGTGAGTGTGTGTCTACACAGGGAGGCCAAAGAAAGACGCATCACTCTTCTGCCTCATTTCCTCGATGTAGAGTCTCTTACAGAGCCTGGAGCTCCCCACTCTTCAGTTAGGCTGGCTGACCAGTGAACCCCATTTCCACCCCTCTTTCCATTGCTGGGATTACGGATAAACACAGTGTCATGCGTGGCTTTTTATTCATTTGTTTTGCTTTTTTCTGAGTGGCACAGGCTGACCTGGAATTCACTCTGTAGTCTCAGGCTGGCCTCGAATTCATGGTGATCTTCCTATCTCTGTCCCCAGTTCTGGGATTAAAGGCTTGTGTCATTGTGCCTGGCCCACACCTGGCTATCTATGTGGGTGCTAGGAATTGAACTCAGGTCCCTGTGGAACCATCTCCCCAGGATCATGTTTTTTCCAGAGTTGAAAAAGGCAGAAGTCCTAGGTTCTGGTTCCATCTTTTCCTCATTAACTCTGGGTTAAATTAAGAGGAAAAAAAAATCATGTGGTCATTTGGATTCAGTCTGACCTCTCACTAGAATTAGGTCATGGTTTTTTCCTTAATATTTTTACTCATTTATTTGCAAGCAAAGAGAGATAGACAGACAGAATGGGCCTCCAGCCTCTGCAAATGAACTCCAGACATACTCGCCACTTTGTGCATCTGGCTTTTTGTGGGTACTGGGGAATCGAACCCAGGCCATTAGGCTTTGTAAACAAGTGCTTTAACTGCTGAGCCACCTCTCCAGCCCACTAGGTCATTTTTAAAATACCCCCTTTGTTGGCATCCTTCTTATCATTTTGGGATGATTTGTTTTGCTTCTGGCCATGTGGTTCAGGATGTATTTTGTTCTGAAAGGCCTTTCACCTCCGGCCACTTTGCTGATAATACAATCTAAGACAGAACCTGGACTCTGCTGCCATCTGGTGGGCATTGTGAGCATATGCAGGTACTGGTCAGCTTAATTCATTCCCATGAAAAATCTTCCTTTTAACACCTGATTCCTTTGGGCCTGGCCCTCTGAGGCCATGAGAGAGGGACATTTTATTCTCTTTCCTTCTTTTCTTTTCTTTCCTTTTTTTAATTTTTATTTTTGGACAGGGTCTCATGCAACTCATCTGGTCTCGAACTCAGTAGCCAAGGATGACCTTGAACTTTTGATTCTCCTGCCTCCACCTCCCAAATGCTAAAGTTCCAGGCATGCACCACCACACTTGGTTTACCCAGTGCTGGGGACGGAACCCAAGATCAGTTTCGTGTTAGCTGGACGAACTCTCCACCAACTAAGCCACATCGTCAGCCAGAAGGGGATATTTAATAAGTCTATCAACACACCTCCCATTACCCATTTCAACATCTTCCTGCTCTCGCCCTTCTCCTCAGTGGAAAAGATTGCCAGTGAGTGTCAAGGTCAGATAACAAACCAAGGAGATGGGCCAGTGGGTGGGCCACTGTCTCATTTGTTTCTTTGTGACCCCAGGCTGGCCTTGAATTCCTGATCTTCCTATCTCAGCCTCCTGAGAGCTGGGATCATAGCATGCACCACCACACCTAGCTAAACCCACGTTCCTTTTTAATTACACATGTGTGTGAGTGTAACTATGTGTGTGAATGCACAGATATGCACACGTATGTGGAGGCAAAGATTCACATTGGGTATCTATCTCCCTCTATCACTTCTCCACCATTTTTTTTCTCACTCTAGTCCAGGCTGACCTGGAATTCACTGTGTAGTCTCACAGCGGCCTCGAATTCATGGTGATCCTCCTATCTCTGCCTCCCAAGTGCTGTGACTCAAGGTGTTCATCACCACCACGCCCGGCTTCACCTTATTTTTATGAGATGGGGCCTCTCACTGCACCTGTAACTCACTGATTTGGCTAGACTAGCTAGCCAATGAGCCCTGTGGGATCCTCCTGTCTCCGCCTCCCCAGAGCTGGAATTACAGGCTTGTCCCATCACAACCAACATTTTACGTAGGTGCTGGGATCAAAGTCAGGTCCATGTGCTTGTGCAGAAAGCACTTTGTCTGCTCAGCTAGCCCCCCTCCCACGACCACCCATCACCTTTTTTTTCTCCAGTCCTGGGGATGGAGATGGAGCCCAGGGTCTTGCACATGCTAGGCAAGTGGCCAGCTGCTCCCATTCTGGAATTTCTCCTCCCCACCCCTCCAGCCTCCACAGAAGAGCAATGGGCTGGGTTAGGGGATGAGACAAAATGAAGACCCTGCCTCTTTGCAGAAACAGGAAAAGAAAAACAAGATGGTGGGAGGCAGGCACTCCAAGGCCGAGAGTCTAATGGGGACTTAAAGGCCAAGAGGAGAGCGAGGTATGTAGTCAGTTGGCAGAATGCTTCCAAACATGCCCAAAGCCCTGAGTTTGATCCCCAGCACTGCAAAAGCAGCATGGGAGTATATGCCTTGAATCCCACCACTCGAGACGTGGAGACGAGAGGTCAGTCTTGAATCATCCTTGGGTACATAGCAGGCCTGGGACACATAGGCTTCTGTTTCAAAAAATTATAGTCACCCGACTTGGTGGCAGATGCAGGTGCCTTTAATCCCAGCACTCCGGAGTCCATGATAGGAAGACTGCTGTGAGTTCGAGGCCAGCCTGAGACTACAGAGTGGATTCCAGGTCATCCTGGGCTTCAGCAAGACTCTAAATTCTAACAACCTGAATTTGATTCCCCAGTACCCACATAAAGCCAGATGCACAAAGTGGTGCATGCATCTGGAGTTTGTTTGCAGTGGCTAGAGGCCCTGGAGTACCCATTCTCTCTCTCTCTCTCTCTCTCTCTCTCTCTCTCTCTCTCTCTCTTGCAAATAAGTAAATAAATAAAATACAATATAGTCAAGCTGGGCATAATGGTTCACACCTACAATCCCAGCACTTGGGAGGCTGAGGTAGGAGGATCACCATAAGTTCAAAGCCAGCTTGGGCTACAGAGTGAGTTCCAGGTCAGACTGCTGCAAACCAGAAAAGGGAAAGAGGAAGTTAGGGATCACCCCTCGGAGTTCCCCTGACCCTCAGTGCTCCTGCTCTTCAGATCTCTGGCCATCACCTTGGGCTCAGCCCGTTCCCTGTTCTGCCGCACCAGCCTTCTCTGTAACCCGCCCATGTACTCCTCCTTTCTGTCCCAGCCCACCATTCTTTTCCCATGATGCCGTTCACCTATAGAAGCACTGATGCCCCCACTCTCTTGCTAAAGTGAATTTCACACCCTCAAGGTTTTCAAGGTCCCTGGAATCAGATCAACATCTTTCCCTCTACCCCACATCCTGCCAATGGACAGACTGATTCCCTCGGCATCTTCCCTGTCACCTTCCTCCAGGAAGCCCTCTGAGATAGGACCCTTCACAAATCCCGCACCTATGGCTCATTCCATTCATCTTGTCCTTCCACAGTTGAGGATGGGATTTTCCTCCCCTCTGTGCCCCACAGCACCTCACACAGAGCCTTGTGCATGGCAGACACGATTCGGGCTTGTTACGCTTTAATTGAATCAAAACATCTCTACACGGCTCTCTTAGGGCCAGACCTCCCCCGCCTGGAAGGGATCAAGGCAAAGGGAACAGTCAGAGTTGATTTCCATCCCAGGGGACCTTGGACTT
This sequence comes from Zapus hudsonius, assembly GCA_004024765.1. Classification (NCBI taxonomy): domain Eukaryota; kingdom Metazoa; phylum Chordata; class Mammalia; order Rodentia; family Dipodidae; genus Zapus; species Zapus hudsonius. Next base: position 686 of record PVHP010036438.1, on the reverse strand, counting down.
GACAATCCTGCTTCTCCTCCTCTGGGTCTTTTTGGGTCACCTTCCATCACCAAAGATTCTAGGTTGGAGGGGTGGGGGGAGTAGGAAATGAAGCCGAAAGGACCAGGATTGTGCTCTGACATATAAGAACAAATAATGCCATGGTGTGCCCTCCGCATATGCAGAGATGGGCTCATCTAATTCATGTCATCTCTGGCGACCCCTTAGGATGTAGTTTTCAGAACCAGCAGGGGCATGACCAATGGCGTTGTGTCGCTGATGGTGCTAAGGCTTTATAGATGGCATTGAAATGACACCCCCTCCCATGCCAGGAGGGTCTGAGTCATCTACGGTGATGGTGGAGCCGTTGGGGGAGGGCGAAGTTGGCCATTTTCTAAGCAGAGCTGTCTGACAAGAGGCTGGTCTCACAGGGGAGCCGAGCAGCGGAGGAAATTTACTGCGAGCTGGAGCCAGGGAAAGTGGAAATGAACTTGGGCGATAATCAGTCTGATTAGCTCCGTGCCTCCTGGAGGGAGCCAAGGGTGGGAGGCAGAGTCAGGGAGGGAAGGGGGTGGGGAGGCCAGGCCAGCCAGCATGGAGGTGGAAGTCCCAGAGCTGAGGTTTGCTGAGGTCAAGAGGAACTGGAGGGCCGGGAGTGATGGTGCATGCCTGTCTTTCCAGCACTCCGAAGACTGAGGCAGGAGGAT
>PVHP010036437.1:0-17878 GCA_004024765.1 Zapus hudsonius | reverse complement strand
GTGTGTGTGTGTGTGTGTGTGTGTGTGTGTGTGTGTGTGTGTGATTTTTTTCTTGATTTGTGGTGTTTTCCCCCAAACAACTAGAACAATGACAAGCTGGCATAGGAGAGCGTTAACAATAAACAAGAAAGGAAAAGTGTCCCCTCCCTGCCCCCGCCACCACCCCCCCCCAGACCGCGGCAATTAAATTAAGTACAAAAAACTTATTACAAAAATAGCCTCACAGAGAAGCAGGTTCCAATCAAGTCAGAAAAATATTGGAACTTAACATTATTTGTAACCCATTTGTGACTCTAATCAGTAGAATTAGAGAGATTTTAGTCCAAATGACATATGGACACTTTAAACGAGGCATAACCCTGCCACGTTTCACCCTTCCTGGAAAACCGTGTATTGAAACCAACTTTATTTTTTTAGCCCAAAGATCATTTGTTACTGTCGGATTGTCATCCTCAGTGCAACAGAGATGGGTTTGAAGAAAATACACAGGTTACTGAGTGTCAGATGAAGGAACACATCCCACAGGAGCACAGGGAAGACAGAAAGGGAGACAGTGTAACACACTTCCAGTGGCATCAACACACCCGACGGTCAGACGTTTAGTACAGTATGTGGCCATGGCAACGGATACTATCGTGAACGTCCCCCTCCTCCCCGAGGCTGGCCATGTCTGAAGGTCCCTCTCTGATACACACTCATCCCTTCCTTGGGCCCCTCACACTGTATACCTGCACCAACACCTGGGAAGGGAGGAGCTGTTCTCCTCCTTGAGTGACGTCTTAAGCATCTCGTCACCATTCCAAAGAGCAACTGAGAATTGTGCCAAGAGACCTTCAGAAAAGAGGGTGCTAACAGATAAATCCCGAAGAAAGGGAACCGGTGTAGATGGGCACCATTCGATCACAGTTTCTATGGAAACCTTTGGAGACCTTTGGTTGGAAAAAAAAGCCCTACATCTAGGGCATAGCTTTTTTTTTTTCTTTTAAAATTTTAAATAATCTCAAATAAATAGGACGGAATTATTACAATATACAGTATTTCGCCATCGGAACACTATGCTAGGTAAATATCATTGCTGTCTACTCAAATCATGTCCAAAGATACGACATAGGAACTTTACGTATAACCTGGCTTTCCTCATAGGAAAGGTAAAGTAACATGTTTCCCTCATGATGGGCACTGGGAATCGATTTCATTCTTTATCATTTAAAAATATATGGCTAATAGGTCAACAATATTTGTTGCTTTGTTGTTGTTGTTTTGATAGTAGTGGGCTCCGGTGGTCTGATTTGGGGTAAGAGACCGGTTGGGGGGTCGATAAATATCATTATACCAAGCACAAAGAAAGTGAGCAAACCCCCCCACATCTCAAAAATTTCACGCCTCTTCAATAAAGACATCCGGTAACGAAATAATAGTAATAATAATAAAGTCTATACTGTGCCTCAATGTATAGCTCAGGAGACCTGCTTTCCTGCTTCAGAGGAGTAGATAGTCATTTTGTGCTAACAATCGGATCTGAGAAACAGTTTGGCACAGTTCAAAAGAACATTCCTTCGCTCTTGGTCAGACTCTCTGATTATCAGAAAGGGGGCTGTCAAGGTCCTGTTTTTAGACCGTGCCCCACGTCCACGTAAGCAAGCAAAAGGATGAAATGTGTTGAGATTTCGGAACAAGCGAGGCAAATAACCACATGGTGCGAGAGGCGGTAAGACACTGGTGAATGGGGAACAAAAAGACTTTTCCGCTGCCGATCTGGAAACAAGAGTCATGGAGTCATGCCAGGGAAGGAAGGAATGTTTTCATAGTTTGACCCACCATATTCTGGGACCGAGCCATCTCCTCGCCGCAGAAACAGACGAACTCTACGACCACCGTTCTTAATGAGTTCTATGGCCCGAGAATGCTTCATGTTTTTGGTGGTTTCGCCATTGATCTCTAGGATTTCATCCCCGATCTGTGAAGGCATGAGACAATAAACAATGGTCACAGGACGTTCTCATAAGGTATGGAGGTCCTCCCCTCCCCCAAATCCCAAAAGCAAATTCCAGAAAGTGTTCTACTGCTCACAGCCTTGCAGGGAACACTCTAATCAGAAGTCCCTACCCTCATGGAGGTTAGATTTGGAAGAACATTATACAAAAGTATATGACTGCTACATGTTAAATGTAAAGGTTTAAAAACCAATCATGCTGGGAGGAGGGAGGGGTAGGGAGGCTACTTCCAGAACGGGCCTCAACCACGATCCCCACATCCCTGTAACCACGCTTGCGCATGTCACCTTTCTCTGAACATGGTTAGAACTCGAGTCTTATTTCAAACAAAAACGATATGACAAATGTAACAGGACACCAGGTCTTCCTTGCTTTCGTCTGGTCGTGAGCTGCCTGCAATGGTTGGAAAATGTCCCCAAAGGCCCTATTGGTCCCAGCCTGTGATGGTACTAGGAAATGATGGGACCACCACGGCGGGCATGTCCTTGAAGGGAATGCTGGTCCCCTGGTCCCCTTCCTCCCTCCCTCTCTCCTTTTTCTGTGAGGTGAGTCACTTTGCTCCACTGTGCACTCTCCAATGGGAAACGAGTCAGTGTGGACTAACGTCTCTGAAACTGTGAGCCACAACCTAACTCATTTTAAGTTCACTTCCTCAGGCCTTTGGTCCCAGATATCATGGCGTTCTACAGGAAGAGTTCCAGCCAGCAGCCTGACAGAGATCAGAAGACACCCTTCCACAGAGGAGCCTCTGGAGGAAACCGTCACCATGGCTGACTTGAGCGTTGACTCTCAGCCATTCTCTCCTCTGCACTGACCAGAACAAAGCAAGCCATGATGTTGCTTAGATCCACCTTGATATTCTCTCAAAGAAAGAAGAGGCAACACAGAGCCAAGGATCTGAGTCTTGCCTCACGTGGACCCCCTCCAGCTCCTGGAGCCATAGCCTCGTCTGCTCAGAGGGTGATAAAAACAACAGCAGGACACATGTGTCTTCGGGGCTGTGCTCCATCGTAGAAAGTGTCATGGTGCCGACACCCTTCCATCGAGCTTTCCAAGATGAAAGCCTATCGCAGAATTCAAGCTGACATAAACAACTTACGCATACGGATGCAAAGAGGAGAGAGAAATAAACTGTTTGTCTAGGGGACATATTTTCACAAGTAGTCATCATTTTCTGCTGTTTAACTTTCTGAAACCATGCTCATGTTCTGCTCTCTCAATCAGGAAAGTGCTGGAAATTTTAGTCGGAAAATCTTCCCTATCAAGATTGTGCCTTATCTATAAACACAGTCTTGAGACTCAGCCTTGCTCAGGACTTTTTGCGCATCTGGTCAGGCAACTTTCTTTCTTGCTTTTCTGACCTACTCACTTCTTTTTCTTTTTAAATATTTTATTTATTTTAACAGAAAGGGGAAAGAGAGAGAGAGAGAGAGAGAGAGAGAGAGAGAGAGAGAGAGAGAGAGAGAGAGAGAGAGAGAGAGAGAGAATGGGTGCACCAGGGCCTCTTGCTAATGAGAATGATACATACGCTGCTCAGCTCTGTGCGTCTGGCTTTACGTGGGTTCTGGGGAATGAAACCAGGGCCATTAGGCTTTGCAAGCAAGTGCCCCCAACCACCGAGCAATCTCTCCAGTCCCTTGATTTCTTTTAATCTGTTGTTGCAAGAGGCTCCCGATGTGTGAGTCTTGACCTATGCAATTTGTCTCGTCTTCTGCTGTCCAGCAGAGTAGTGATGAGTGCGTGCAGGGTAAGAGAAAGTCCCAGACGGTTAAGCAGAGCAGATCTGACACGTGTCTGCTGCAACTCCACAGCCCTCATGACTATAGTCACTGTGAGGTGGTCTCTGAGGCTAGGGAAGACAGCTGGTATCCAGTAGAGGACAAGTGGACTTCACTGTCCATAAGCTACAGGCCACCTGGACTGACTGCTTGCGTGATCAGGAGCCTATGGAAGTGCCATCTAGAAAACGCCAAGTTGACCACAGTTCTCGGTCATTTCAACCCTTCACTGAACCTCAGAGAGTCACCCAACTTTAGAAGCTACAACTAAGCCAGCTGTCGGAAGAAGTCTGTGGTGGGGCAGGTCAGGAGTCATGCATCTAGAACGTACGGAGAGCTGGGGAGCTCCGATGTCATTGTCAGTGCCATGAGTGTCCTCGCCGCCGGGGATGTCTCTCCACTTACCTTCATCTTCCCGCAGCGTTCTGCAGGCCCGTCCTCTGCTAAGCGTAGGACGTAGAGATCCATGTTATACTCTCGACCCCCTCGAAGGCTGAAGCCAAACCCCTTGGCTCCTCTTTCTAGCTCCACGGTGTAAAAGTCTTGCTCCTGGGTGCAAAAAGTCAGTGCCATCACTCGGGGAGAACTGGACCCACGCACACGCTTCCCTTCGGCTCTGCCCACACTCGGTTATACCGATTTTTCAAAAAGGCACAGTGCGCATTCAATGGTGACTTATCACCTCATGATTCCTCATCCATCTCCACAGCTACAAATCTGGAGTCGGAGAACATTCTGGAGCATGCCTGTCTCCATGCATGGGGTTCCGACAACAGGTATGTATTGTGTAAGAACACACCATGAACTGCCATCTTGCTCCTAGTCTGTCTTCACCTTCCTTGACTTGTGCCTGATAAATGTCAACGGTACCCCCCAAACAAATCTCGACAATCTGGGGTGCAGTTCCTATCTTATTTGGGGAAAACTGTGAATGGTATAAACAGCCAATAAGAAAGAAAGAAATTTAACCCATTGTTTCTCAAATGCGACATCCTGGCTGTGATTGACAGGGGGAGGGGTGGCTTCCATTTCTGACCAAGGGACAGAATCCTATCCTATGCGTATCATCGCAAACTCACTAGACCAAGAAATATTTTATGAAACAAGACATTTTCTTGGTAGAAATAGGGTTTGGAAAACCTTAAGAAGGGAAGACTGGCTGTTGTGTGTTTTCTCTGATCGGAGAGCATTTTGTTACTGTGTTTCTTGTCTGGTTTTCCTTAGCAAAGGATGCCTAGGAATAATTTTTCAAAGGCAGTAAAAATAAAATGTCATTTTTCTAGACAGTCAAGTATGAATATATATTTAGTAAGTCATTTTACAAAAAGTTGTTTGCTTTCAATGAAGGATCCTTTTTAAAGATCTCTTGATTAAAAAAAAAAGTTGGAAAGAAAAAAGTAACATGTTGGGGGGGGGAGGGGAGCGGAAGAGGAAACAGCCCTTACCTGTGTTGCCTGGGGAGCCTTGAATTCGAACTGAGCATCGGGCTTTGGTTTGGTGGTGTTCCTGTTGAGACCAGAGGCATAAATCTTACAGCAATTCAAGGGGAAACCCAGAAAAAAAAAAACAAATCAAAAATCAAAGACGTGTGTTAATCATCCACCCAAGCCACATCTGACCTTGTCTCCTGGGACCCCTGCTGAGAAGAAGGGGCGTGCGTGGTGGTGATGGTGGCGATCTTCTCAGCGTTGGTCAGCAAGGTGGCATTTGAGCACTCTGTCGGGGGGAGCATAGGCCTTGGGTAAGTCTGGAGGCTCCAGAAACCCTGGATCTGAATGACACATCTGACTTCTCCGTGCCCATTTCAAACAGTTGGACTGGAATTTCTAAAACCTGAGGCAGGGCCTCGCTCTAGCCCAGGCTGACCTGGAATTCACTAAGTAGTCTCAGGATAGCCTTGAACTCATGACAACTCTCCTATCTCTGCTGGGATTAAAGGTGTGCACCACCACACCTGGCTAGTCAGTTTTCTCATGGGGACCATGGAAGCCCCAGGACCCTGCTCCCCTGTGATCTAGGTATGTCTAACCTCTTTGTTGACATTGGAGTTCTTGTCCAGAATTTAACAGGTTGGCAATGAACGTCGATGCGCATTCCCTGCAGTTTATGAACCGTATTTGCTAAAGCCATTGATTTCCTTGTGGGATTACTAAAGTCAGAAGTGTGTGGTAACTAAAAGCCACTTTCCTCCCCATTGCTTTTAGTGGGACCCAACAGAAAAGAAGGGGCTTGGGGCAGATCTCTTCGCGGAACACTCACGAAGGATGAATTCTAAGCACCTGCATTAGAAGAAGCCAGCTTTGTAAATACAAGTCGGATAAATCACGAAGCCACCTCATGTCATGAATAAGATTATATTCTTTCTTCTCCTCCACTAATCAAATTCATAACCAACTTCATTAATCTCTAGAACTTTGGAGACTCAGATCTGAAAATACTCCTGAGTAGAACCGTAAGACTGCACACCCATATGCATGCATTAAGATTTCATCCCAGGCTGGAGAGATGGCCCAGTGGTTAAGGCCCCGGGTTCAATTCCCCAGTACCCACATATGTCAGATCCACAACGTGGTGGCCCTGGTGTTCTCTCTCTCTCTCTCTCTCTCTCTCTCTCTCTCTCTCTCTCTCTGCTTGAAAAATGAATAAATAAAACATTAAAAAAAAGATTTCATCCCTCACACAGTCACAGAGAGATGCTCTTTCACTAATCACGTCTCTGCTCGGATCTAGGCAGGTGGTAACCAACCGTGAACAAATTGGACTTTTAATATTTATTTTTAAGTTGACTCTGGAATTCGGTGCACATCTTCTAATCAGGGAAATGATCACTGTTCTAAGATTGGCCTGGTAATGCCCTTTTAATTCACAGAGCACCTTGAAGTCTAGAAGTTCCCATGGGCCTTAGGATTCATAGGACGCAGTTGAATATCTGCTGAACACCAGGCATAACAAGGCTTCTATGGGAAACTCGAAAGACATCGCTCATCTTTTAGCTCCCAAATGTAATCGACTACAGGCTCTCTCTCTAGCATCTGTACAAACACTTGATGAAAACAGACTGTGGGGACCCTCACCTCACCATGACCAGGACACAGACAGTCCAGTTATCCTAACTATTTCTGTCCCCTTTCATTTCAATTTCTAATGAAGTTACCCAGCTTGCGTGTTTTATTTTTCATTACATATAAAGCGTGGACTTGAGCTTTCAGACTCAGATTCGAATCACCCTTTTCCCTGTTCACTTTAGCTGTGGGCCTTGTTTTCCTTATCCATTCAGAGGAGAAAGTAATTCCTTTCTCACGGATGAGGGGTTAGAAAGGGTCCATGCCTGTGAGTTTGAGTGTCTGTCATGCGTGTAGTGAGCACCCAGTCTCCTCACTGCTATGACAATTTAATTTTTTTCCTCTAGGAATGTCTCAAAGCTATTTAAACTCTGCAAAGTTCAATAGAATTTTTAGAGTTTCTACGATAGTCTTAAAAGTCCATTATTCTCAAAGCCAAGGCGCAGAATTACTTAGGGAAATGCAACCAGATAAAGAGAACTGTTTATAGGTCCCGGTCATGGTGAGAACAGTGTCCCCCCAGCCCATTTTTTTTTCAAGTATTTCTACAGACCCTAGAGAAAGAACCTGTCGCCCATTACGTATGGGAACTGAAAGGTGAAAGAAACCAAAGGGAATATTCCCCCGGACATCTCGTGCTGTTCACCTGGATGCCTTCCATCCTTCTCTGGGCCAACATGCCTCATGATCTCCTCTGTGTGCCCTGCGAGCTAACGGGAGGTGGCTTGTCCCGGCGGGGAGAAGGTCGGCCCACGGTTCTAGGGTCTCACATTGCAACCCAGGCTCTGCAGTTCACTGGCTTAGGACTTGAGCAAAGCAACAGTACCTCTCGGTGCCTCAGTTTCCTACTCTACTCTTCAAGGAAACCGGTGCAAAAATTAAGGTAGGTTGTGGGATAAAGCCTGACCCGTAAATATTGCTGATTAGAATACTTGGGGCGGTTATCATCCTCCTCTTCCTCAGCATTATTACATATTAGTGAATTTTAAGGACTTACTAGAATTTTTTTCAGATCCTTCGGGGGTGGGGGACTCGCTTGTTCATACCCCTCCCATGCAAGGACAGTTACCTGGTAGGATTTAGGTGACGAATCAGCACAGAGATCACAGCCTGTGTGACTCACCAGAGCCGCCGTGAGCACAGGCTCTGCTCCATTAACAGGCACCAGAGTGTTCACCACCATTTCCCAGAGAGGCTTTGGGACATTAACAAGCCGGCCTGGGTGGGGAGGGGGGGAGGCAAGATACCACCAAGACGATTTCCTTGTAATGAAGGTGATGTGATTGGTGAACTGTGCACTGAGCCCCCCTTTACAACGTTCCTGTGTTGCTGGGGGCTAGGGTTTTCTACTCACGTCCAACCTGATGGCATACAATAAATAGATAATTAATACACATACATAAATAGAATGCCATCAGGAATTTTCCTAATTATATTAACCTGCACATCTTTATTTTTTTTTGGGGGGGGGAGAGGACTTGAAGCTTCACTTCAAGCATTGAAAAAATTAAAATTTACCACGAAAATGTCTGAGCATGAAGAAGTCTCATTCTGTTGTTTTTCTTGCCGAGCAAACACTGCACTGAGTCCACGATGACAGGAAGTACTTAGTTTTTTTGTTTTGTTTTTTTTTTTTTACCATCACAGATCCAATTCACTCATTGTGACTGTGAGACAGAGGACGATGGATACGCTAGGAGGTAACTCAGGGAGCCTTCACACCCCTGAACATCCCATGCTCCCATGGGAACTAGGTTGGCCAAGCAGCTCACAGCTACGTGGCTTTCATCTCTTTGCAGATAAACAAAGGTTTAATTTTACAGCATGAATACCGTCAGCTTTGCTAACCCATGCCACACACCCTGCTTTGCCTACTGGATTTAACAGGTCATCTTCAGAGTACCGAAAATAATTTCTGGCATCCCCCTAGTTTCTAGTGTGCTTTTCTAATATCAATAAAGTTATACTTATTTCCATCAATGTTCAAGTCCTCATTTGGCATTAAACCAAGATCAAATCTGCTGAAATGCTCTCCAACTTAAAAAAAAAAGAGAGAGATGAAGCCCTGTTATCAAACATTTATAGCTCTAGCCCCAAAGCAAAATTCACCTTGTATAATAGAAAAGAAAATAATAAAAAGGACCGAATCAAGAGTCCGAACCCCCTGACCTCTGGCAGCCGTGGTCTAAAGAGGCATCACCGTGACTTTCAACCCCCAGGGTACAGCTGGGGACTTCCATGTCATGATCCTGGAAAAGTCCCTTCATCCTTATGGAAGAGTGCTCACATCTACGTGAGTCTTCCCCAAGGAAGGAAGATGGACATGACCCCTCTGTCCATGGCAGTCTTTCATGTATAAGGAAGAGCAAACCCTACCTCTCATGTCTCTGTCCTGAATCCGGGCACTGATTTTTCAGACAAGACCTTCTACCTTGGGTTTGAACTGATCTCTGTGACCAGTGGGTACCATTCTAGCCTCAGTCCCATGTTAATATCCTTCCCCGCCCCCCACTGGACTCTACACAGAAAGATCAGTAAAGGATACAGTCATTTCCTTCATAAATATTTTAACATATAAGTACATATAAAATAAATATCTGAAGATGCCACGGGGAAACATGAATCCCATAAATACGTGAACACTTCTCAGAGGATTTTAAAATAGTTGGTAATTAATCTATGCCTTAGCCAATTTATGCTGCCAAGTTCTAGCCCAGCTATAAGCAAATCCTCTGAATCACAGAGAAGCCACTTTTATAGTTTTGAGCTCATCAATATTTTCATTAGCTTGAACTTCATCGCACACGAACCTGGCTCAGTCAGGTGCTCGCCTGGCATGGACATTTCTAGGCATGCTTGAATTATCAAGTTCACACTCTGATCCAATACGCTCAGCTATTTCCTGGGCCTTTCTGGGTTCCTTTATAACTTTACTGCTATGCTCCTATAACATAGGAGAAGAGGTGCTATTCCCTCCCCACCTCCTACCCTGACCCCAGACGTATAAAAGGTAAAGGCTCCGTCAATGTTAGTTTACCCTAGATATGTGAAAGCAAGTCTTCCAACAAAACAGTAATGCTAAGAAAGGGGAAGGTCCACGTTTGGGGGTTTTATTGGAGAGCTGAGAGAGGAGAAGCTGAAGGTCTGAAACAAGAGGTGGGCTGAAGACAGAGCCCCCTAACCTGAAGAGCACCTCCCTCACCTTGTGAGCAAACACACACAACTCGTTCACGCAGAGGATGTGGACACGGACGGTCACACTGTCTCCCTATCAGACTGTCACTATGCGCTTGCGAAATTTCACCAGGATGGCTTCTGCACCGCCCCAGAAACCTAACCACCATGCCTCAGCTCCAATGACGGCCACTGCCGTGAATGAGAACCGCACAGCTGTCCTCTGCCACGAGTGAACGCCTTCACCTGACACACAGGCTTATCACTGTCTAAAACCCCATCCTCAGAGGAACACGCACTCCTGGAAGCTTACTGTTCCCATCAAAGTTAAGACATGGAACGTTACCTGAATTTTATATTCCAGTTTTTAAAATGCTCTTGTATTGCCAGCAGTCAGCGGACAATCCACTTTGTATTTTTATTTTTTTTTTTTTGGTTGATGATCAGGTTTTGGAAACTTTGTCAAGCACTATTAAATCCAATTCACACCTGGCATGCACGCTGTATTTTAAGTTACTGCTCTGCGTGTCGTTGCTGATTTCAAGTTCGTTTGCTAATAAGCCTTTTGCTTCCAAGAATGCTTCCTTTCTGGGACCTTCTCATTCCCACAGTGAAACCGCCCAGTTTGGAGCAAGTCCATCAATGCCCAAGCCCAGTTCTCTTGGCTGTGTTTGAACCACTTCTCACTACGTTGCTTAGGTTGACACATCCTTCCCTTCAGGAGCCTGTGCTCTTCCTTCGGCCCCATGACCACTTCTGTAAACAGAAATCGTTTTCCAGAGAGGCAGGCTGGTGGAAGGATCTGCACACCAGATGACAAATGACTAACCATATGCCCATGATGAGGGAGACACAGACAATCATTGGAGAAGCTTTTTTTTCCCTCTCCACAATTGGCATAAGATATTTTTGGTACGCAGAAAGTTCTCTGCTCTTAGAATGAACAATTTTTAAATTTGTTTGGTTTTTAAACTGACTTTTTCTGGAATCCGCCAGCTATGCCGCTCCAATTTTGAACCACAAAGCTCACTTTTTCTGCCAATTAGCAAGTAAAAATGTTCACCTGGCGACTGACTTTCAAATAAAATGTCTGATTTTATAGATCTATGACATCAAGTTTTATCATCCTATTTACATGAAGCATATTTTCTTCTTGGAAAATACTTTTAGAATATATGCTTTATTTTATCATAGTTAACCATTTTTGGATAAGTATTTCTTTCCTCCTAAGGCAAAGCTACCTTACAATAAGGTCAACATTCAGGATTCAAGACTGCAAATATGGCTGGAGAGATGGCTCAGTGGTTAAGGCACTTGCCTCCAGTGCCTAAGGCCCTGGATTCAATTCCCCAGGACCCACATAAGCCAGACTCACAAGGTGGTGGCCTGGTATTCTCTCTCTTTCTCTCTCTCTCTCTGTATTTCTCTGCTTGAAAAATAAATAAATAAATAATTTTTAAAAAGTTGTGGACCACCACGCCTAGCTAAATATATATATTTTAAAAATAAGACTGCAAACAACTTATACTTACTGGTATTAGTGAAACAATTTCATAAACTTAGTGTGTCGACATCAACAAAATATAATTGCTGATATTTTGTGTGAGGCAATTTTTCCATTGTGGGGGCTGTTCTGTGCCCAGTGGGACGTTGTGGGGGTGGGGAAACAGAACCTTCACCCAGTAAAAGCAACTTAGCGGACATGGCCAAATATCTCCTGGGACAGAAGTGCCATTGATGTAAAAGAATCAAAACTCTGAATTTAAGCAGTCAAGCAAACAAGAATATTTCAGTTTAATGTACATATAACCTATCAAAAATATGGATATTTAAGTCTTTCTTTATTCACATCTACCAATTAGGGATGAATTAAGTAGGCAACGGTCTACGAGTTTCCTCTCTACATAAAAAGCTTTGATACAGTCACTTATTTGGAAACCAGTATTAGTTTGCCTCGCTCTTGGGTAGGTTTTGTGAGGTTGCCAATTACACTTGTAAACTTCGGTGATTATTAAAAATAAATTAATGATCACCAGCTAGAGCATCAGGACATCGTTACAAGCTGCCTGGTCACTGCTCTCTAGTTTTGAAAACAAGGTCAGCAAGAGACAAAATAAACTGAGGGTGAGGGTTTGAGTCAGACACGTTCAACTCTATAAATGCTGGTGAGAGAGAGGGGGCGAGGGAGAGAAAGAAGAAGATGAAGAAGGGAAGGAGGAGAAGAGGGAGATGGGGCGAGAAGAGAGGAGGGGAGGGGAGGAGAGGGAAGAGAGATCCCAAGTGTACTTTACCGTCCCCAGGAATGATGCGCAGGGTGACCGTGTTTCCCGCTTCCTTGATCAGATTGACGATGTCCGAGTGGGACTTGTTGGTGATGGAGCACCCGTTGACTGCCAAGATCCGGTCTCCCACTTTCAGCTTGCCGCAGCGGTCGGCAGGGCTCCCCTCAATAATCCGACCTATTTTGTGAGGCATAGCTCCACATGCATTGCCTGCTTTGATATGGAGTTTCAATTGTGTTTTTAAGTTATGTGGGAATCGAGTGAAGGGAGGAGAAAAAGGGTTGGAAAGGGAGAGAGAAGGTTACGTGTTAATTAATTAAAGCTTGAAGCAAGCGTTATTCAAGGAGAGCTCTGCGCCCATTCTCAAAACATTGGCGATCCTCGGGCTGTGTAAGAAGCCACAGCCCAGGGCTTAGGGTTCCAGGTTGCAGCTCTTTTGGGGTTTCAAACAGGACAACCCCCACCCCCATCTTCTCTCATTAAAATAATTATGAAATTTGGGGTGTCTGACAACCTGAGTCACGAGACCCCAAAATAACTTGTCCTTGGCTTATTTGGGGGTGGCAGATGTCAACCCGAGCGCCGGGTGATCCGATGCTTCGGCCCATCCCTTTATTCTGATAGCTGTCCTTTTGGCCAATGTTTTGTTATTTCTCCATTTAGAAAAGTGACGGCTGAGGAGCCCACGACCACCAAAGGTTCAAAGAGAGAACACAAGGGAATGGACACCCGTGCCCTCCAGGCTGTGTGGTCACCGCAGGCGCCAAGCCCAAGACACACAAGACCTTGTTCAGTGAGCACATCCATCGCCTGTGCTCACAGGAGAGGCCTCACAAAAATCCCCTCCAAGGAATAAGAAGGAAGATCTAGTGCCCACTGCCACAGCAAGTAGTCCCTCAGCCCTCTCCTCCTGCCAGCTCACTTCTCGTCACCATGTGACATCCCAGGAAGGGACACTGGCCCAGGTGGGTCCATTGTACACCTGAGGCACCCCTCATGGAAAAATGGTTCAGGCTTTCCCGAGAATGGTACACCGAATTCCAGCATTTCTTATATAGTGAGTCAGATTTTGAGAATTTGTCTTTCTCAGAATTATGAGGAGAGTTATATGGTTAGGCCACCTTTCTGAAAGTGACAAAATTACCATCGAGACCATGCAGCCAACTGAGGGGGCTCTTCCACTATGGTTTGGACCTGAAGGGTACACTGTGTGGGAAAACCCACACGAATGCCTTTGGATTTTAGCAGATTTGCTCAAGTTTGTTTCAGTGAATATCATGTCAAGGTCAATAATGTTAAAAAAAAAAAAAAAGCAAACTGTCTGTAGGCAGGAGGTACAGTGGAGAGTGTGCATCAAACCCAAGGTCTTGATGGTGGTTAGCTCAGCTCCAAGGACAACTAGGCCACTAAGGCACCAAAGGGCGGGCAGGCACCCAGAAAGCTCTGCATAGCTCATGCAAAGTATTAGTAGAGTTGGATTTGTTGATTGTAAGAACCAAATGAAAACAAAGACCAGACCGTAAGTAAAAATATTCAATATTCACGACATAACGCACAGCCTGCCACCCGACATACCCGCTTTTTCTTTCTAGAGACAGAAATTGGGAGTTCTCAAAAAACTGTGAGCCAACAATAAAGCAGCCTTAATACTCACCCACCACGACTCAGGGAACTGAGCGGAAGAGGGGGCGGAAAGATTCTGAGAGTCGTGATGGGGAGACTATCCAGAGGCATGGACCCCCTCAGTAACAACACACTTGGGCCAGGAGAACCAGGCTGAGTACTAGGCTATCTATGGTCCCCTGCCACAAGGACTGATCCAGACGGCCCACGGAGGAGGATATCCAGCTGATTGGGGATGGGGGAGGGGGAGCATCGGGGAATTGGGGATAACAACTCATTGTTGGCCCACTAAACAATGTAACTTATTATGGATAATAAAAAAAAAAACTGTGATGCCCACTAAATAATGTAACTCATTATGGACAATAAATATTAAAAAAAAAACAAACAAACTGTGAGCGTTCCAGGTGCTGGGGCCAAATTGTAGATGTAAAGAAAAAAAATAATAAAAACCAACCTGGGATTTCTTTTTCCTGTTTATTTCTCATTATTTTTTTTTAAGTAAATGGAAAATTCCCCAACACAAATTTAAAAGCAAAAAATAAAATAGCACCCCACTTAAAAAAAAAACCACAAAAGAACAAAACAAAACAAAGATTCTACTTTGCCTGGGTACCAGGCCACATGTCCATAGCATGCTCTGCTGGCTTTATTAGTGTAGCTCACGGAAGCACGGTTAGTAATGGCCCCTTGTTATTGCAGCCACACATGCACAGGCCTAGCTAACATACACTTAGGGAAGAGCTTAAGCAGGAAGCACGAGTCTTGTGAAAGCCCCTTAGTGCAGACTAGTGGTGCAGGCTGCTGGGCTGGAGCCCTAGCCCATCAGATTCCCTACTAATTAGCCATTGAGCTGGTGAGATGACAAGACTTTATCCAATCAGGAAGTGGCATTCGGAGTCACGGCCAGCAGGTTCCTAGAGAACAGGTTTTCTCAGAGTCCTCTGAGCTCTGGTCACCCTCATTTGTGTACCTAGCACACAGATGGACTTAGGGGAAGGTGATCATTCTTGGCCGAAACCCCTACATCGGCTTTGAGATCTCAACTCAAATTAACCTTTGCTCTGATTTTCACATTTAAGTGATGATAAAGATACTATTTCAAATTTAAACAATTCAGAGAGGCCCAGAGAAAAGGCACGGACGTGGTGGGAAGATCACGTCATGCTTTCCTGCCTTCCCACGTCTACTTTTCCAAGGCATTGTAGCAACCAGATGTGTTGAGCCTGTGGCTACGAATGACATCTTTGCAGACCTCTCCAAAAACACTGTTCTCGGGGGCAAAAATTGCCAATACTTTGATACAAATCTAACAGATGCTTGAAGTAGTGTGCGTGACCACACATCCAAAAGGAAAAAAAATAAGCTAACCAAAAGAATCTCTGTCTCCAATGAAGACTTTTTAACGACCCTGTCAGCCAGATGCACTCCAGCAGGTGCGTCTCTCCCTGGCAGGAGGTGGCCCCCACCAGGTGGTCCAGCACTCACCGAAGGTCGTGCCTGCCTCCGGCCTGCTCACCGAGGACACAATGACGAAGCCGAAGCCCTCGTTCTCGCCTCGCCGGATCTCCACGTCGTAGGGCTGCAAGACAGTGGCAGCCACCACCCCGCTGCCGCCACCGCCTCCTCCGGAGCCGATGCCGCTGGTGCTGCCGCTGCCCGAGCTCACGGTGTTCAGGGAGTTCTGGCTGCCCTGCGGGGTGCGCTTCTCCTCGGTCAGCGATGCCTGCTGGGTGCTGCTGTGATGCGAGGAGGCCGGCGAGGGCACCTCAGGTTCGGCTTTGGGCACTGTGGGAGAGATGCCAAGATCTGCTGGCTCTGCAAACAGGAGGCCCTGGCTGGACCTAGCCGGGCCAAGTGGCTCATGCTGACAGTTTGGGAGGAGGCTGACATGGGAGGATCTCTGGCACCCACTGGCCAGGCAGCCTTGTCTAGGGGAGTTTCAGGCCAATGAGAGACCCTGGCTCACAAAGGAAAGGAAAGAACAGAAAATTCGGGGCCAGAGGGATGGCTCAGTGGTTAAAGGTGCTTGCTTACAAAACCTGATGGTCTGGGTTTGATTCCCCAGTGCCCACATAAAGCCAGATGCACAAAGTGGCACATGCATCTAGAGTTGGTTTTCGGTAGCAGGAGGCCCTGGGGCACCCCTCTCTCTGCTTGAAAATAAAAATATTTTTAAAAACTTAAAAGGTGGATGGCCCCTGAGGTTGTCCAGATGTATGCTCACACATACACACACAACATAATCACTCGAAATTCCCAGGAAATGGGTGGGTCCTTCCACTACTTCTATCCAAAAATCAAGGTGCTGAGGAGGGAACACGGGAGCTGCCCTCAAGGAACTGAGGCCGGAGAAACGCTAACTAGTTAAGATCCGTGACGTCTGAAGGCACGTGAACCCCAAAGAGGGTTCCAGAGGAGCACGTGGCTGTCGGAACACCACCACCATCCAGCGCCAGCCCTGCTGACAGAGGGAACTGTGAGCAGATACTTGTGACAGGTACACTGGCAATGGCCCCCACAGCACGTTCACACTGTGAGCACCTCTGAACCACATTTCTGTTTTTGTCCATTAGTGGTTCCCTAGGTGGGGGTTGGTGCCAGGCCTGTGAGAGGTCCACCCAGCTTCTCATCCTACCCTCCAAATGTAATAGCCACTCTAATCATGGCTCTCCTTGCAGACTTAGGTATCGTCCGCATTCTACTCCTTTGTCCTAAGCCCCCAAATCAAAAGGAGCCTAATGTCTTAGTGTGTCCGTCCACGACTGTGTTTATTCTGGAAAGCTTCCGCTCTCAGATGGTTTTAATTGTGGGAAACATGTCACAAATTGTCCTACATGAAGAGTTCTTAAGGACAGCTCGGTGACATAGGTGTATTTCACGGCTGTGTAAGCATCACCACCCAGTCACAGAATATTGTCATCTATTCCCAGTGAAAATGTCCCCAGCAAACATAGTTTGTAAGAGTCATGGAGGGGGAGAATATCCAGAGACATTGCCCCCCTCAGCAACAACACAAAAAGGGGGGGGGAACCTGGCTTCCTCCCGTGCTATTCATGACCCCCTACCCCATGGACTGATCCACTATGCCCACAGAGAAGGGCCCCCAGTGGGTTGGGGACAGGGAGGAGAGAAATGGGGGTACCATCATATGATCTGCTCATACAATGTAACTAAGGACAATAAAGATATCAAAAAATAAATTAAATTAAAAAAAACAAAAAAAAATAGCTGTGTGTGTGTGTCTCTACTACGAGCACCTACCAGTGAGCGTTCCACTGTGTACCCTTGACCACTTTAGATACCCCGTAAAAACTGGGCCAAATAACATGTGTCCTTTGGAATGACTCTATTTCACTTAGCATAATGTCTCCAGAGATATGACATGCCTTTTGCAAAGCTGAAAAATCTAAAATACTTAATTTAAATTAGATTAAATTAATTAATTAGATTTTAAAAAAAACACCAAAAACAAAAACTGCCACGGTCAAATAGAATCTCATTGCCTTACTATTTTTATTTAAGCCAGGGAAGTCAAACTGTTTTCCACTCATCTTAAAAAAAAAAGAACTTTTAAGGCTGGGGAGATGGCTCAGCAGTTAAAGGCACTTGCTTGCAAAGCCTGCCAATCTGGGGTCAATTCCCACATAAAGCCAGATGCACAAAAGTGGAGTTTGTAGTGGTAGGAGGCTCTGGTCCACCCATACTCCATCTATTAGATAAATTAATAGAAATATTTAAATAAAAAAACAACAATTTTAGCTGACTGTCACTGGCTGTATGGAATATCCCAATAAGGGCCTTGGGGATATGAAAGAGTTCTGAGGACCTAATCTGTAAAAGCAAACCAGTGATCCATGGCTTCAGAAAGACTTTCACAGTGGGATTTAGTATCTTCATTCTATGATTACTTTCCTTTTTTAAAATTTATTTTATTTTATTTATGCATTTTCAAGCAGAGAGAT
>PVHP010036436.1:0-17943 GCA_004024765.1 Zapus hudsonius | reverse complement strand
AAATGTCATCAACTCAGAAGCCCATGTTCTTCTAGGAGGAGAAATGTAGAGATATCAGGTTGCAATCATTGAGAAATATAATCTGTTTTTAATCTGTGTTCTACCTCATATAAAGAGAAGCATAAATATCTGTCTATATTTTTCATTCTATGTATTTGTAAATGGATTCTTTGTCTTCCTGAACATTCCTGCATAGCATTTCATTGTGTGAAAAGTGAACATTGAACAGGTGTATCAGTGCTTACGTTTGTGTTCTTTCCATGGATGCTGCTATGACTATTACCAGTATATAAATTATGGGACTTTCCTTTGATGAGAAAGTTAAATATTTTTCATGGTGTGTACTCTTAAGAGTCAGATTGCTGTCATGTAAGTTTATATATGTTTCACTTAAGTACAATTTACCAGTGGTTTCCCTTAATGCTAGGAACTGGATTAACTTCTAATACTAATGTACAAGATGACTGGTGGAGCCACCCCTTACCAAAATGTAGTAGTTTCTGCCATTTGTAATTGATATTTCTACTTTTTTTAAAAATTTAATATTTATTATCCATAATGAGTTACATTATTTAGTGGGCAAACCATGCGTTGTTATCCCGACTTCCCCAATTCCCCCCCTCCACATCCCTGATCAGTTGTATATCCTCCTTCGTGGGCTGTCTGTATTAGTCCTTGTGGCAAGGGATCCTGTATATCTTAGTACTCATCCCAGTCTTCCTGGCCCAAGTCAGTTGTTACTGTGTTTTGTACATTTCTCATTTGAATGATCCCAGGTGGTGGTCATTGACCTCATTTCTATGTGTTTTCTCACTTTCAGCCCCTTCATTATGAGTCAGCTCTCTATCATAACCAAATTCTGTATTGTGAAGAGAGGGAATGAAAAATCCCACAGTCTTATAAGTATGTTATTTATCCTTTTATCTACTATTAGTCAACCATCTCCTTCATAAAGTCCACTGGACATTAGAAATCATGGAGAAAACTCTGTGGCCATGGGGAAGGTGACAGATGTTTTTGATGCAGATTAATTTTAGTATCTTCAAAATTTATAATGTTTAATACAATGTGAATTCTATGTAGATACAATATTGAGGAAATAAAGATAAGAAGAACATACATATTCTGTTCAGATTCAATCCGCCTCTCACCACTCCTCCTCCCAGCTCCCCGGCCTCCTTAATTCACTGTAGCCTTCCAGCCCCATAATTCCCATTTCACTTTGATTATCTCATGTGTTCTAATGCCTTCATGACTTTCTACTTTCCTAGCTTCTACCCACACTTACTCCTGCTTAATTACACATATTTACTATCTAGATGCCAAACACCCCACTTACTAGAAGGAACATGTGATATTTTCCTTCTGGCTCTGAGTTACCTCACTTAATATAATATTTTCTAGGCATGAATAGTATTTTTATGATTAAATATAATTCCACTGTGTATATGTGCCACATTATCATTATCCATTCATCTGGTGATGGGCATCTACTCTGATTCCATTCTGTAGCTACTGTGACTCAAGCATCCACAAACATGGATGAGCCAGTAGCTCTTTGGTTGGATAGAGTCCTTGGAGTACACAATCAGGAGTGGGAAAACTGGGTCTCAAGGAAGTTCTGTTTTTAGGTTTTTGGGGAAACTGCCATGGATTTTTATGAATAATATAGGAATTTTCAGTTGAACTATCTATACTATTTTACTTATGAAAGATGTGTATTATTCTTTGTCTTCAGTCATGGTGCTCTAGTAAGAATTCCAAGGCAGGTGTGGTGGCGGCATACACCTTTCATCCCAATACTCAGGAGGGAGGCAGAGATAGGAGGATTGCTGTGAGTTTGAGGCCGGCCTGAGACTACATAGTGACTTCCAGGTCAACCTGGGCTAGAGTGAGAGTCTACCTTAATTTTAAGCCAAAAAATGTTTTAAAAAAACAAAAAATCTTACCATTGCTGAGGTTGGTATTTATAATTTTTCATATGATATATTCATATCATCATGTCCAAATTAATTTCAATTTGGTTGTGCAAATTTGTCCACTGATTTCTAATGTAAATTACATCAAGTTCATCCTTTTTCTTCATTAAATAAGATCAGATATTGAATGATTATATTATTCTGCTAAATTTTCTAAATTTTGGAAGATTAGGGATCTTAAAAAAAAGAATTAATTGGATTTATGTTGGCAGCCCACAGGGAGATCTGTGACCAAGTGAGACTCACAGACCTCTTTGCATATGAGGTCTCTTAGCTAAAACCTCAGTATTTCCTACACCTTCCACAAGAGATCTTGACATCCTTCATGGATCACACAAAGGAAAGAGGTCCTTCAATACACTTTGTTTCTTTGGGGACATAAGGAACTCATAATTGATTCTAGTAGTTGGTTAATGAAGCAAGTTTTAGAAAAGTTCTTGGCTCTCAAAGCCAGGACTGTCATGACCAGGGAAGGTGACAGGAAAATTGCAGTCAGAAGGGAGGTGAGGTCACCGAGTCACAGACTTTATCTCAGGGATGGGCTGCCTCCCCCTCCCACATGCTGGATGTTGTGAAGGCAGGATCTGCAAACTGAGCAGGAGGTTCTGCAGACACACACTCAGGTAAGTGATCTGGATTTCATTCTGCAGGGCAGAGCAGCAAGCAAGGTAAGTCTGGGTAAGTGTTCATGTCAGGAAAAGAGATTCTGGGGTAGAAACAGATCCAGTGATCAGACAAAGGAGAATAATAATTCCCTGGCTAACAGAAGAAGTAGTAATAGACATGTCCCTCACTTTCTGTGGATTCCTAATGGATTCTTCTGCAATGCATTAAATTTCACACTGAGGGTTGCTGTGGGTGAATAATTTCAATGTATTGAAATCTGACTTTTGATGTTCTGCTGAATTGTCGTCATCCGTTAACCGGATGTTTATATTATTTTAATGAAATATAGATGAGATTGTCTTTTAGTATTGTATCATAGGTGAATCTATCATGGTACATTGCTATAACAAATGCCTATAACTAGAATTGAAAAACATCACTTAAGTATGAGAAAATATTAGAATAACAATTGGTGTCTGAAATGAAAACAAAACATCTTTATATAATACTATATTCAGTCTAGTCAGTGGATGAATAATTATGTTGTCTTTGAAAGATCTGGGGTTAATGGCATTGCTGGGATTTTTTCTCCCTCTTGAACGTGGGATCATAATATTGAAGGGGATATCATGATATGACTCTGAATATTAAAAGAGTCATTATGAACATAGATAGCTTGTGTGCTTTCCTGTTTTAAAATTTTCCAATATTAAGCCCAAACTGATGGCATGATTTCGCTTGTTGTTTATTAGTATTGTTATTCAAACATAAAGCCTTTTACATGGTAGACAAGGTCTCAACACATGAGTGATACTTGCACCTTGTAGTTTTTCTTTATTTTACTTTGGATAGTGCATAATATTTCATATTATTCAGATTCTATTACAGGCTTCTTGATCTAAGTATGTCATATATATGTCTCTCTTATGTAGGAGTGTATCCATACACTTTGCTTCATAATAGTTATATCAACAAAGGAATTGGTAAATATGAGCTTTTTAAAGTTCTCTCTCTCTTTCTGTCTCTCTGTCTCTGTCTCTGTCTCTGTCTCTGTCTCTGTCTCTCTCTCTCTCTCTCTCTCTCTCTCTCTCTCTGTGTATGTGTGTGTGCGTGTGTGGTCAGAGCAAAACTTTTCATCTGTCCTCACCAATCCAGCTCATTTGAAGCAGGGTTTCTCTCACAATCTTGACTTGCTGGTTATTTTTTCTGTGCTCATCAAGATTTTTGGATAAATTCTCTTGTTCCTACCTCTCATCTTGCTGTCAGACTGCTGGCATAAGAGAAGCCTGCCACAGGATCAAGCATCTTAAGAGGGGCCTGAGGATTGAACCTGTGAACTCAGGCTTCAGCTGTGATTGCTTTATCCACTGAGCTCCCTAGCATGGAAAAATACAAGCTTTAAACCTACAATGATTACTAACTAGATATTTCTTATACTATTTTATATTTCATCTTTCATTTTATTTGACAAAGTAATGGTGTTAATTAATTTATTTGATAGATACAACTCTGTTTTTCTTTTCTCCTGGAGAAATAACAAGTGAATCTTTCTGCTTTCATAAGAAACATTAGGTTATTATAGTCACACTTGGAAGTCTAAGAGACATGTAACAGTTTCCTAAAGAAATAAAGTGTAATCAGAGCGCTGCATTTTCTTTAGAATCTCTGAATCTAATTACATCTGGCACTTTTCTATATGATAAATATACTAAAGTAAAAAGTTTTACAGCCAAAACCATGCAATAAAAATATCAGCAATGGGAATAAAAAAGGAAATTAAGAAAAAAGTGCACAGTAGATGTATTTGGAGCTATGGTGGCCATAGCCTTGTGAGCACAGATGTAAGGGACTGTCTTGGCACCCAGCTTATCAAAGTTCAAGTCTCTCAGGTCTCCCTCTACCACTAAGCACTTTAAAAAAATGTATCCGGTCTCCTAAGCTTTGTGTTTCTAAGTTCTTGCCTTGGCAATGAAGACTATGCCCGTGTCCATCTTGTATAGACGTGAAGAGCAAGGAAGGCTTCAGGTTAGCAGGATTATAACAGGAAGCGCAGGACCACAACCGTGATCCTTAAATTGTTACGTCTCTGTTTGCCATTTATGCTTAAGTCCCTGACAAATTAAACTGCAAGTTAACATCACATTTTAGGTTGTGCTTATACCAATGAAATCACACGCCAACACCTGCTGTATGTTTTTGCCCATATGATTTTTTTTTGTTTCTCTACATAGTGTCGTGCTCTAGCTCAGGCTGACCTAGAATTTACTATGTAGCCTCAGGCTGGCCTCAAACTCACAGCATTCCTTCTACCTCTGCCTCCCAAGTGCTGGGATTAAAGGTGTGCCCAGTGATTTTTTTCAATAAACTTTTTAGTATTTTTAATAAACTTTTTGATTGACCATTTTCATGTGTGTACACAGTGAATCATATTTCAGTGATCATAATCTCCTCTCATTACTTTCTTTTATCTTCCCCATTCTCCATTCACAGAAGCCCTTACTTTTCACACTAGCCCCACTCTATGTTGGTGCCTTTTTTCCCTCCCCCATGATCTAGGATGACATCTTGATGGCCATAATTTTGTGCAGATCTTGGGAAGATAACTGCAGCCCCTGTGAGGTCAAGAATACAACGAACACTTCATGTCCAGAAGACAGCATTCAAAAGCACTACTCTCCATTTGACTCTTACTCTCTTTCCACAGTGTTCCCTGAGCCTTGGAGGATATGAGATCTTTCTTTTTTTTTAAAAAAATATTTTATTTATTTTCTAGCAGAGAGATAGAGAGAGAGAGAGAGAGAGAGAGAGAGAGAGAGAGAGAGAGAGAGAGAGAGAGAGAGGGAGGAAGAGCACCAGGGCCACACCTTGTTGGTCTGGCTTATGTGGGACCTGGGGAATTGAACCCAGGGCCTTAGGCACTGGAGGCAAGTGCCTTAACCGCTGAGCCATCTCTCCAGCCCTAGATCTTTCTTATTGAGAGTTCAGAAGATCACACAACTGTCACACTTTAATGTGATATCTCTGCAGTAGTCATGGCCGTCTGCATGAATGAGAATGCTTCAAGAGAAGCATTTTGAGCTAAGAGTGAGATTGTATCTAATCTGTAGGCATAGGATTTTTTGTGTGTGAAATCCCATATATAGAATTCTATGGTGTGAATTGGGACCTTCTACTGTTAAAGAATATGTGGCATGGTCATTAAGTTGAAACTCGTACAAAAATATAAGCACTGGAGTTTGTCTTTGGAGAATTAAATATAAAATTGTCTGCAGTTATGTTCATAAAAACGGGAATGTTTGCATGTAGATGTAGATATGTTCCATTCATGTAGATATTATTAAACAGTCTTCCAGAATTGATTGTACTGATTTTTACACTCATGACCAGTCCATTCAAGCTGTGGTTTTATTATATACAAGGACAAACTTAGTATCTTCTAGCATTTTTATTGAAGATTTCTGCTGGAATATGATGATATCAGATACTGCTTTATATAGTATTGTATCTATATATATTAGTAACTGAATAATATAGAATGTTTGGAATTGTTGGTATATTTACTCAATTTTTAATTTTTTTCTTTTCTGTCAGTCTTATTTTCATTGGATTCAATCAGAGTATCTCACTGACCTCAACTCCTGTGTGCATGTATGTGTACCGTGCAACGGACATTTGATATGAACCATTTATTTAATCTTACATAATTTCTCATTTCATTCATGTGGTTATTATGTCATGGAATGATTAGAATACATTTTATCTGAGACCACAGATACATACATGAGTTAATATGTTTTCATTATTTATATTCAAAAGTTGGCTCACAAATCCAACAAGAAATATTTTACATTTATGCCGTGGATGGTGACGGAATATTTATTTTTGTCCAATACATGGCTGTCTTTCTGCTTGCTCACACTTTCCGCAGATTTTCCCAGGTAAAATCTCACCTCATTTCAAATGATGACTAGCTGGCTATAGAAAATTTCGTGAGCTGTTTTTGTCAGAACAACAAATAATGGTTTAATCTACAGTAAACGTGATGGGTATCAAATTGGACAACAGGGATTTGATAATAGGAGTAATGACCCTATCACAGACCACAGTTGGGATTCTGGGAAATTTCTCCCTCATTTCCCATTATCTAGTCCTTTGCTATCACAAAGGCTCGCGGAAGCCCACTGATGTGATACTCAAGAGCTTGGCTATGGCCAACACCTTGATCATTCTCTCTAAAGGAGTGCCCCACACCTTGGCAGCTTTGGGGCTGAAACAGTTTATAAACGAGATGGGTTGCACACTTCTTTTGTATGTTCACAGAGTGGGCAGAAGTATGTCCATTGGCTCCACCTGTCTTCTGAGTGTCTTCCAGGCCATCACCATCAGCCCCAGCAACTCCTGTTGGAGGGATCTTAAAGTCAGTGCTGCAAAGTATATATTCTTCTGCATTTCCCTGTTCTGGATACTGTACATGATGGTGAATTGCATTTTTCCTATATATTTTTTATATTATAAATTAAAGGTCAAAAACATGACAGAAAAAAAAGATTATGGATATTGTTCTATTGAAGGTCATGATGTTATCATGGAATCCCTGTATGTAGCATTATTGGTCCTCCCTGAAGTGTTGATTTCTGTGCTCATCCTCTGGTCCAGTGGCTCCATGGTTGTCATTCTGTACAGACACAAGCAGCGGGTGCAACACATCCACAGCCCTAATCTTCCCTCCAGAGCCTCCCCTGAGTCCAGAGCCACCCAGAGCATCCTGGCCCTTGTTTTCACCTTTCTGACTTTCTATACCCTCTCCTCCATCTTAAACGCCAGCACTGCTCTGGTGAATAGTCCTTCTTGGTGGCTGGTGAACATCAACGGCATCATCTCTATGAGTTTTGCCTCCTTTGGACCCTTTGTTCTCACGAGTCATGACTCCACTGTGTCTAGGCTTTGCTGTGTCAGGGTGAGGAATAAAAAATCTCCTAATTATATGTTAAACATGTAAATTATATTTTTCACCATTTTCAACTGTTCTGTCAACCTCAGAACACTGAAATAAAACCTGGGGAAATGGCTCAGTGGTTAAAAGAGCTTGCCTTCAAAGCCTGACAGCTGGGTTCAGTTCTCCTGCACCCACCTAAAGCCACATGTGAAGTATAAAATTCATTTTGAGGACTTTTGCATTGGCAGGGAGCTAAATTGGTCCCCATATTCTCTGTCTCTCTTTTTCCCTCTTGCTCTTTCTCTGTGTCTCTCTGTCTCTCTCAAAAATCATATTTACAAATAAAGAATGCACCTTATATATCTAATAACTCCATTAAAAGTTGGCATTTCTTCATCTGATTGGATGTACAGTCCACATGAGCTAAGCACTCTGGGGATGGACCATTGAACCTTTTGGTTGACTGCTCTTAATACCTTCCCTTTTACCTAGCTCATGTGCAAGGGCTGGCTTCAGAGCACCAAAAGCAGCTCCATGTTTGCCTTTCATCCTGACTGTTTTGGACATTTCAAAGATTTTAATGACTGTGGCCACAGCTACAAGGCACACTGCCATTGTGGCTGCACTTAGAGACACAGACTCTTTGCCTCTGGATGCATTGTTCAAGTCACAACACTAAACAGAATGGAAACATCACTTCGGCAAATTTCTTCCAAATGCTCTGCTTGAAGCTAATCTAGAGAAATGTGCACTTCTGGACTCTGAACTTCCTTGTTGTCCTCATCCAATGGAAGAGCATCTTAATATACCCTGACCAGCAAAACATTTGTGATTCATAAAAGGTAGTCTGTTCCTTTGCAACTCTCCTGATTGCTTCTTACGCAAGGATTGTGATGGGTCTGCCTGTTAGACATACAGTTAGTAGACAACTGGGAGCTATGAAAATATATATGTTACTGTGATTGCTAGAATTTCAGTTTGAATAAAAGCATGGTGTGTTCTTCTGGAAAGACAAACAGGCTGCTTTTCATTCTTTTTGTGTTAATCTAAGAACATTCTCCCCTGTGTCCTTCCCTCCATCCTCAGGTGTTGTCAATTTCCATCCAGTAAATGTTTCTCCTGAATGATCTCTTTGTACTCATAATGTTTAAAATGGATAGAGCAGGCTGGGTGGTTGCATAAGAAGACATGGCCCTGAGCTTCAAGTCTCAACACCAGCAGTGAAGACACCAACAAAGCAAAGACACAGTTTGTGTGTTCCAAAGAACATGTGTCAGGAGAAACACATGTAGCTGAGATGTGGGGAGTAAGAAACTTGCTGAGTCGAGATTGTAATCATAATTACATGAAGCAGACACAGGAGAATGCCCAAAGTTACTACCCAAGGGTCTCATAGGAAGACCTGCTATTCCCACTACTTCCTTCAGTTATGTCTCCCATGCTAAAGTTTCCTAAATAGTCCCACAACTGGAGT
The DNA here is from genome assembly GCA_004024765.1 of Zapus hudsonius. Classification (NCBI taxonomy): domain Eukaryota; kingdom Metazoa; phylum Chordata; class Mammalia; order Rodentia; family Dipodidae; genus Zapus; species Zapus hudsonius. Next base: position 8,948 of record PVHP010036436.1, on the reverse strand, counting down.
GCACACTATAAAACACTAGCTTTCTCCAAACATTTTATATCAAAGCTATGTTAATTAAGGGAAATGTTCTGGTGTGATGTAGAGAGGGAGAGAGAAAGAGTCCAAGAAAAGGAAAATGATTTAGTAGATTCGAGAGTAGATATGATTGGATTAACAGGACTGAAGCAAGTTTTAGTTGGATGTGGACAAAAGAAAGTAAATGGGGGAAAGATCAAAATATATTATATACATTTATGAATATATTAAAAATTTCAAAAATAAAGGTTTCAAGACAAAAGGTCATGAATTCATGTAGTCAAGGGTCAGTGGTCAGGGGTATGTATTGGATTCATTAAGGAATTGAACCACCACAAACCAAAAAATAACTGCCTTCCTCTTGTATAATTCATTACCCCCTATCCCATGGACTGACCCAGCAAGCCTACTTAGGAGAGCCCCCAGGAGGCCAGGGAGGAGGGAAATTGTGGTTTTATCACAAGACTTGCTCATATAATGTATATAATTATTGACAATAAATATGGAAAAAGTCAACTTACCTAGAAAGTGAAAACATTGAAGAAAAGAAAATGTTTACTACATGAACACCATGGCATTTGAAAGTGTTAGAAATAAAAGCACCCAGCGTGGACAAAGATGGTGGTTTTTGGGAAGCTATAATCCAAGGGGAAGGAAGACACAGAAAATGGCAGGTCCTCTGGTAGCAAGGAAGGTCTTAACTGAGGGCCTTGGAATGAAGGAAACAGAGATGGCCATCATGGAGTTCACAAGATGGAGTTGTCCAGTGCAGCTAGAAGGGATGGGTAAAGTCCATGGAGATGGGGGCTTAGTGATGTTTTGTGAATCACAGAATGTCGTAGTAAGCCACATGCCACAGGGATGAATCTCCAAACCAGGGACCATTTGGGTAAACTAGTTTGGAAAGTATTTATTGAAGTAACAGATCCAGGGGAAGTTCCAGAATGGCAAAAGAGGTTGGCCCCCTTGCAAAGGTCCAAGCAGAGAGAGGAACCCATCACCAGCACTTCCAAAGCAAGCAAGCACACTCAAACTGGCAAACATCAGGGACTCAGCCCAGAGTTCAGACTGCTCTTTGCATATGTATAGCTGGAATTCCAGACACACCTTTGGACTGGACTCTAGGATCTGGCTAAGGTGACAAACCCTTCAGCCAGGCACCCGAAGAAAAACTGTAATAACTCTTGAATCTATTGGGGGACATGGATTCAAGCTACCACACAGAGGAAGAGATATGGAGGATATAGATGGTTGTCAGGGGTATCCAGAATACATTTGTAACCCCCGAACCCTGTGTTCACTACTTTCTAAATTTTCAGACATTAATTAAGTGTGTCAGCTGTTCTTCTGACTCCAGAGTCCACCTATGCCCAGGTGTAGATAGAGCTGGCTGCCTCCTTTGTTATCCATAAGTCCCTACCCCATGGATTGATCCAGTATGCCCAATGAGGAGGATACCCAGTGGATTGGGGACAGGGAGGAGGGAATTAGGGATACCAACCTAATCTTTGCTAATACATTGTATCTAATTTTGGACAATAAAGATATCAATTAAAAAATTAAAAAAGAACATGTTGATCCACAGTTCCAGGCTCCTGGATCTGCCTTTGTTGAGACCCACTCAGTAGCAGCTGCCAAGACCCTTAAGGTATCTTTCCAGCCACCAGATCATGCACTGAAAGTGACATTATTTTTTTTTAAATTTTTTTATTCAGACCAATTTTTTATTCTTTAAATGTAATAGAGTCATTTAATTTACAATCAGCAACAGCCAATATCTGTGTGACTCACATAATTCTATGTACACACAACACATTTTGTTTATAAAAAATAAATTACACTTTAATAATGAAACACAAGCTTACAAATGCAGCTTTTTAAAGTCTAGTGAAAAATAAGAAACATGCTATTTCTTTTTAAACTTTTTTATTGGTATATATAATTTTATTATGTTTATAGTTTTATAATTATAATACATAATTTTATTATATACATAATAACAAAACAATATGCTCGGTATCATAAATTATGAGAGAAAAACCCCTTAAAACCAGGATGACATACTTCTTTATGCATTAGATATTCTCCCCCACCATGGCTCTTACATTCCTTCCACCACCTCTTAAGCAAATTTCCCTGAGTCGTGGTGGATGAGTTTAAAGTTTTAATAAGTATTAGGGTCTTAAGAGTCTCTGGAATTGTGTTTTGGGCTATTTTGGGCACCCTTTGTGTCTATCTCCATTATCCTTTCCTAGGATATCTGCCTTGCTGTGGGAATAGCTCTTTTGCTCATCACTAGGGCTCTAAATGGTGAGTTTGAGGTGGTTCATCTCCTGCTTGGATATCCCCCATCAACTCAGTTGTCCACTGTCCTCATTGATTTCTGAAAAATACAAACAGAATCTCCAGCCAAGAGTGAGATCATTATTGGCTTCCAGTTTGTTTTTGGCAAAGCTGATGGGAGCATTGACGGTTTTGCCAACATGGGGTGTTGAAATCTGAGGTCTCTCAACTAAGACCTTGAGACCTGACCTCAACTTTCAGCCCATCCTTAGGAGTCATGCCGGTGCCTGGTTCTTCGTGATCCTTATCAATAAAGATCAGAGTAGCCATCCTGCATTACCAAGACTTCCTCAGCAACTATGTTTCATGGGTTATCTGGCTTGCTGTGGTGACTGGTCTCAATTATATCCTTTTTATACAGGACACTTCATATTTAAAAGGCAACCTGCAGCTTCACAATATAAAATGACTGATTGATAAAATCTATGGCATTGAGTCCAATGATAATATATATGCAAGAATCAGCATCCATTCTGACATAATCAAAACTCAGTGGGCAGACATTTTAAATAGGAACCTTAATATCCTGAAAAAGACTACTTATCACCATGGTCTTTACGCTGATTACCATTACCACTGAAAAACACAATAATTCACACAAGAACAATAATATTAACAAAAAAAGACATATACATTGCCATCCGACTTATTCCATGATGGCTGGTCACAGAATAATGCTGCAGAAATTCTGCCACCAAAGGCCAGAGGCACCATCCATCTTGGCAGGTGAGGTACTCCCACACAGACTAGATAGAGTAGTCCTGGACAGCTAAAAAAGAGACCATTTTCTCCCCTACGACATGGTTCTATTTTAATCATGGAGGCTTCTGGGAAAAGATAAGAGTTTAATGTGTGGGCATATTTTTTTATTGTCCATAATGAGTTACAATATTTAGTGGGCAAACAATGAGTTGTTATCCCCAATTCCCTGCTGCCCTCCCATCCCCAATCCGCTGGATAACCTCCTCCATGGGTCGTCTGGATCAGTCCTTGTGACAGGGGACCATGGATAGCCTAGTATTCAGCCAGGTTCTCCTGGCCATGCCTCTGGATATGTGTGGGCATATTAACCTGATGAAGCCACTTCTGGTGCCCAGTCGTGTGCCTTCAAAGATGTATCATGGGGCTTTGTTGCTGCTGATGAGGCTGTGGCCCAGCAGTGTTGAGCTGTAGAGTTTAGACTCTGGATCAGAACATCTACTGCTGTTCTCCTACGTTGTTCCAGGTTGCCATGGGGTCATTTGTTAGACTCTGGCACCTAAGAGATGTGATGGTGTCCTGTGAGGGACATTATTTTTGCAAGCCCATGTGTTTCATTGATGTGGGTTTTTGAGAAGTCAAACATGGAGTCAGTGGTGATGGAAATCTGTGCATAGGAAGATGCTGGGAACGCTTTGTTTTTTGCAGCAGGATGCTATGTGTGGTGACTGGAAACAAGGCGGATATGTCTACTCAACATGCAGGTATTTGAGTACTTCCTATGTCAGATGGCTGCATGTATATGTGGTGGTCAGAGACTCAGATAATGGCAGGGGGTCTACAGTTACTGGCCACATGGACAGCCTTTCACTGTTGCCCAGAAGAGCAATATAAAAAGTATATGGTATAGCTTCAATTTTTTTAAACTTTTTGTTTTATAGCATATTGGTGGGAAAAATAATAGATCTAATCATGTGGTGCTGTAACAAATGGCTTTTTGCACCTACGCGTTCAGCCTTGTCAAAAAGTTTGCAAATCCAACATCCATGTATGTGGACAGAAGTTAGGGGAGGGGATATTAGAAGCTGCCACTGCATATACACCTTGGCATAGGTGGACCCTGGGGTCAGAACATCTGGTACACATACTTACATAATACCTGAAAGTGTGGACAGTTGTGTGCACTGTATTCTCAGATTTTGGTATCAGGACAGTTTTGAAGACACCCCTGACAATCACCTGTATCATCCAGATATTTTCTTGTATGATCCACAAAACATCACTAAACCTCCATGTCCATTGACTTTCACCCAACCTTTCTAGCATTGGGCAACTCCACCTAGTTACACATATCTGTTACCTTTATTCCAAGGCCCTCAGTAAGGACAATCTACCCTCATCTGTGTCTTCCTTCCCCTGGGGCAGTCAACTCTGTGCTTTTATTTCCAACACTCTCAAATCCCATGGGTTCATGTACTAGTCATTTCCAGTTCCTCAATAAAATCAATACATACCCTTGACCGCTGACCCTCGACTATATGGCATCATGACCTTTTGTCTTGGGTCCTTAATATCATTTTGAAATTTTTGATATTTCATACATGGATATAATGTACTTGATTTTCCTCCCAATTGCTTTCTTTTATACCCATCCCACAAAAACTTTCTTCAGTCCTGTTAAGCATATCTACTCTCAAAACTATCAAGTCATTTTTGTATTCTTGGACACATTCTCCCTCCCTCTCTACCTCACACCAGAATATTTCCCTTAACTAAACATACCTTTAATCTAAAATGTTTGGAGAAGGCTCGTGTTTCATAGTGTGCACTCCAGTTCTGGGACTATTTAGGAAACTTTAGCATGGGAGACATAACTGAAGGAAGTAGTGGGAATAGCAGGTCTTGCTGTGAGACCCTTGGGTAGTAACTTTGGGCATTCTCCTGTGTCTGCTTCATGTAATTATGATTACAATCTCGGCTCAGCAAGTTTCTTACTCCCCACATCCTCAGCTGCATGTGTTTCTCCTGACACATGTTCTTTGGAACACACAAACTGTGTCTTTGCTTTGTTGGTGTCTTCACTGCTGGTGTTGAGGCTTGAAGCTCAGGGCCATGTCTTCTTATGCAACCACCCAGCCTGCTCTATCCATTTTAAACATTATGAGTACAAAGAGATCATTCAGGAGAAACATTTACTGGATGGAAATTGACAACACCTGAGGATAGAGGGAAGGTCACAGGGAAGAATGTTCTTAGATTAACACAAAAAGAATGAAAAGCAGCCTGTTTGTCTTTCCAGAAGCACACAGCATGCTATTATTCAAACTGAAATTCTAGAAATCACAGTAATATATATATATTTTTATAGCTCCCAGTTGTCTACTAACTGTATGTCTAACAGGCAGACCCATCACAATCCTTGCATAAGAAGCAATCAGGAGAGTTGCAAAGGAACAGACTACCTTTTATGAATCACAAACGTTTTGCTGGTCAGGGGATATTAAGATGCTCTTCCATTGGATGAGGACAACAAACAAGTTCACAGTCCAGAAGTGCACATTTCTCTAGATTAGCTTCAGGCAGAGCATTTGGAAGAAATTTGCTGAAGTGATGTTTCCATTCTGTTTAGAGTTGTGACTTGAACAATGCATCCAGAGGCAAAGAGTCTGTGTCTCTAATTGCAGCCACAATGGCAGTGTGCCTTGTAGCTGGGGCCATAGAGTGGAAATATAATTTACATGTTTAACATATAATTAGGAGATTTTTATCCCTCATCCTGACACAGCAGAGCCTGGACACAGTGGAGTCATGACTCGTGAGAACAAAGGGTCCACAGGAGGCAAAACTCATAGAGATGATGCCATTGATGTTCACCAGCCACCAAGAAGGACTATTCACCAGAGCAGTGCAGGCGTTTAAGATGGAGGAGAGGGTATAGAAAGTCAGAAAGTTGAAAACAAGGGCCAGGATGCTCTGGGTGGCTCTGGACTCAGGGGAGGCTCTGGAGGGAAGATTAGGGCTGTGGATGTGTTGCACCCGCTGCTTGTGTCTGTACAGAATGACAACCATGGAGCCACTGGACCAGAAGAGGAGCACAGAAAACAACACTTCAGGGAAGACCACTAGAACTGCATACAGTGAGTCCATGATTACATCAGGACCCTCCGTAGAACAAAATTCAAAATCTCTTTTTTCTGTCATGTTTTTCCTTTTTAATTTGGCATTTAAAAAATATAAAGGGAATATGCAATTTACCATCATGTACAGTATCCAGAACAGGGAAATGCAGAAAAATATATACTTTGGAGCACAGACTTTAAGGTCCTTCCAACAGGAGTTGCTGGGGTTTATGGTGATGGCCTGGAAGACACTCAGGAGGCAGGTGGAGCTAATAGACATACTTCTGCCCACTCTTTCAACATACAAAAGAAATCTACAGCCCATCTGGTTGATAAATTGTTTCAGCCCCAAAGCTGCCAAGGTGTGGGGCACTCCTTTACAGAGAACAATCAAGGTGTTGGCCATAGCCAAACTCTTGAGGATCACATAAGTGGGCTTCAGTGAGCGTTCATGACAGTAAAGGACTAGATAGTGGGAAAGGAGAGAGAAATTTCCCAAAATTCCAACTGTGGTCTGTGATAACATCATTAATCCTATTATCAAATCCCTGTTGTCCATTCTGTCAACCGTTAACTTTTTTTTTAGAGATAGGGTCTTGCTCTAGCCCAGCCTAACCTGGAATTCACTATGTAGTCTCAGGGTGGGCATGAACTCACAGCAATCCTCCTACCTCTGTCTCCTGAGTGCTGGGATTAAAGGTGTGCTCCACCACACCTGGCCATTAAACTTTCTTTTAAATTAAAACAGCAATCACTGATCTGAGAAAAGTAGCTCACTAAAATTTCTCTAGGCAATCATATGGTTAATATTGCTGTCCTACCAGGTGCTTTGGAGGGTAAGGTAGAAGAATCCCTGGAGCTCAGTAATTTGACCTCGTCCTGAGCAAAGTAGCATGACACTGATTTTTGTAATCAACAGTCACTTTCAGGCAGACAAAGCTACGAACATGTACAAAGTGACATGGGGAATTCTCAATTGGTTTCTTGAGAAGTCATCATTACAGTTGAGATGATGTGCCCTTAGAGAAGCAGGGAGAAATGAGAGGAAATTGGAATACAGTAGTGTCTTGAACTGATATAGTCTCGTCACATTCGGGGAAAAAAACCAAAATTCACTCACTGCCCACAGCATAAAAAATTTCATTGGATTTGTAAACTAAATTTGATATAAATATTGAAAACATAGTAATGCATGTATGTATTTTATGTATGGTCTTGAATAAAATGGATTCTAATCCATAACATGGCTTAGTAACCACATGAATGAAATTTAAAAGTCCATTATATTATATTAAGATTTCATTATTATCAAATGTCCTGCACAAAATACACAAACATGCATACATGTATGTTGAGTTCAGAGTTGAGGTCAAAGAGATACTCAGGCTGAATATAATGAAAATAACTCTTGCAGAAAAGAATAAAAGTAGGTAAAACATCCCAACAATTCCAACCATTCTTTAATAGTCACCAGAGACATGAAGATAAAATTTTATATAAAGCAGCATCTGATATAATATGGCAGCAAAAATCTTCAAAAAATAGTAGAAGATATTAATTTTATGCCAGAATATGATAAAAGGACAGGTTTCACGCACTGAGAATGGAAGTAAAAATCAGTACAGTGAATTCTGGAAGATGGATAGTATCTACATAAATGGAACATATCCAAATCTACATGTAAACATACCCGCACTGATGAACACGCCTGCAGACAATTTTATAGTTGGCTCTCCAAAGACAAACTCCTGAGATTATCTTCCACTGTTAGTTGTACTAGGTTTAACTTAATAATCACTCCACATGTGCTTCAACAGTAGAGGGACCCAAGTGCTGTACATTTACACCATAAAATCCTATATACAATTGTTATTGGAGCCATTAAAAATCCCATGCCTGTAGATTAGATACATTCTTACTTTTAGTTCAAGAAGCTTCTCTTTGCTGGTGGCAGTGACAACTGTGGAGACAAAAAACACATTAAAGATATGCAGAGACCTCTTCTGAACTCTCAATGAGACATCTCTGTCATATCCTCCAAGACTCAGGGAACAGGTAGTGAAAAGAGAATGAGTCAAATGGCGAGGAGTGCTTTTGAATGCTGTCTTCTGAGAATGAACTGGTCGCTGTATTCTTGACCTCACAGAGGCTCCAGTTATCTGCCCAAGACCTGCACAATATTGCAGCCATCAGGATGTCGTCATGGACCGTGGAGGAGGCAAAAAAGACATCAACATTGATGAGGCAATAGTGTGAAAAGCAAGGTCTTCTGTGAGAGGAGAATGAAAAGATAAAACAATGTCATGAGTGGGGATGATGATTACTGTGATATGATTCATTATGTGCATGCATGAAAAATGTCAATTAATACTTAAAATATAGTCAAATGGACAAAAATAAAATTTACAGGGAAATGAAAACATGATCTTAAGCTGCAGTTTAATTTCACTAAGATTTTAGGGAGTTAAGAATGAAGTGGCAAACAGAGAAGTAACAATTTGGGGATCACTGTTGTGGTCCTGCGAATCCTGTTACAATCCTGCTAACCTGAAGCCTTGCATGCTCTTCATGTCTGTACAAGATGGACACTGGCATCGTCTTCATTGCCAAGGCAAGAACTTAGAAACACAAAGCTTAGGAGACTAGATAAATTTTTTTAAGTGCTTAGTGGTAGAGGGGAGACCTGAGAGACTTGAACTTTGATAATCTGGGTGCCAAGACAGTCCCTTAAATCTGTGCTCACAAGACGATGGCCGACATAGCTCCAAATAC